>PVJO010015179.1:0-45847 GCA_004026905.1 Hystrix cristata | reverse complement strand
GGGGAAAGGGAAAATATGGAAAATGATGAATGAACCTGATATAAATAGGGGGGGAGGGAGGAGAGGGGAGGGGCGGGGGAGAGGGGGAGAACCAAGATGCACCATGTATAGGTACAGAATAAATGTAATGAATGTGACCAATGTATGTAGAATGTACCAATACATGCTCTTGGTTTAAAATTTAAAAAAAAAAAAAAAAAAAAAGCCACCGTGCAGGAAAAGGAGGCCCCGACGGGACCAAAGGGATTGCGCCGCAGCCTCCCCCGGGAGCCCCGGTGCGGTGTGTTCGGAGGCCGCGGCGCAGCCGGCCCGGGTCCCTCCTCCGGGTTGCGGAGGACGAGGCGCAGCTCTCTGCTAGACACCCGCACGAACACCCGCAGTGTCTGACTGCAGCACGCAGCTCCAAGGAAGCCTCCTTCCCTCGGTGGAGTCTCGCTGTCTCTCCGGATGGGCCGGGTGGGAGGTCGCCCAGAGCCCCGCCTTCCCCGGTGGAAGCCGAAGCACGCGGGTCTCCTCGGCCGAGCCCTCCGGCCTCCAGACGCGTCGCGGTGCTCTGCTCGGGCCCAGCGATGTGCCTGCTCCCCAGACGCGGGAGACGCGCGACCTGTCTCCTCCGCGTCCGCGCCCCGGGACGGCCTCTGCCCCGCGCATTTTCCCGCACTGTGACAAAGTCTCAATCTTTGAGTTAGAATCAGAGTTGAGTTGGGTCTCTTAAGCCTGAAGCTTCCAGGAGGAAAGGAATGCGGGAGTCAGAGGGGCGTCCAGATGCCGACCCTGAAAGCAGCTGGCCCTGCGGAGGGCGGTGCCCACCTGTGACACAGGCCAGAGAAGCTAAAGGCGGCCCAGATCTGGGCAGAGGTAGCCAGTGAGGGTCTGAGGTCATGCCAGTGTTACTCGGGGTTAAAAATACTGAAACTAGAGGCTTTTTAGAAGAATACAATTTCAATTCCAAGATAAAGTTTAAGATGAGTCAGTTGGGCAGGGTGGCTCAAGCCTGTAGTCCCAGCACTCTGAGAGGCTGAGGCAGGTGAGTTCAAGCCTAGCTTGGGCAACTCAGCAAGACCTTTTCTCAAAGCAATATACACATGCATACATACATACATAAATGGCTGGCGATATAGCCCAGTTGGAAAGCTTTGGGTTCAATCCTCAGTAGTGCCAAAATAAATAAATTAAAATGAGTTAGAAAGAAGCAACACACAGAGTCTAGCAAAGACTAGGATAGATTCATTTTTAGGAGACAACAGTAAAATCAGTGTTAAAGGTATTATCTATTTACAGACTCTTTGTTTTGTTTTTTGTTTTGGGGGGTTGTTTTTGTTTTGTGTTGTTTTTTAGTTTTTTTGAGACAGAGTGTTCCTATATAGTCCTGGCTGGCCTTGAACTCATGGCAGTTCTCCTGCTTCAGCCTCCCGAGTGCTGGGATTACAGGCCTGCACCACCATGGCTGGCATACAGACACTTCGAAAGAAGTTTCCTTTACATTTATAATTTAAGTCAGTGCTTAATAGTTCCATAATGTTAGCTTTTTCTGATTTGAGATTTTAAAAAAAATAGCAGAATAACACAATGGTAAAATGAGGAAGAAAAATCTATTGCAGGCAAAACATCACCTCTATTAGGCCTTACTATGCATATGCGTGAAACATAAATGCCTGCTTGTGGTGGCATGCCCTAATCACAGGTTTCATTTCTCAGATCAATAAATTTTGAAAAACCCAATTTAAAACTAAAGTGTAAAAAACAAGGATGGGAAAATCATGATTATATGTAAATTAGGAAAAAAGTACAATTCATGTGATAGGAAAAGCTTTTCAGTTCCAAAATGCTGTGAAAGTGGAGAACGGTAACTAAGACCTGCAAACACTCAATCGTATTGTTTTGTGTCGATTCTTCACCCTAAGACGGATTGGTATGTAGAGGCAGCGTTCTTGGAAACCAGAAGTTGAGCCCTTCAGTGGTAGTAACCACGCAGACGGCAGGACAAATATGTTAAAGCGTTTCAGTCAGAGGAACGGGAGGGATACGCTGTGAAAGGTTGATGAAGTCAAGATAGGAAAAACTCAGCCCAAGCTAAACTGGATTTAGGAATGTGATAAGAAGCCCTCTCAGATTGGTTGCAAGGCAAATCTGTCCACAAAAAGAATCTTCCAGAACCTCATACATCAGGCCATTCATGCAAGCAGATAGAAGCCAACGTGAATTTCTCACACTTTAAAGCCACTTTGAAAAGCAAAAAAAACCCACTATGATGGACCGTATGGAAAATAAAAAATTTTACTTCAAAATTCACATCGCCTTTTGAAAACAAACCATCTGCTGTTTATGTGAAAGGCGCTAAAGTTTCTGAAGAAAAGGATGTGAACGGAGCCTCAGAACCAAAGGTGACAGGAAGGGCTGTAACTCAAGTGCAAATGTGCAAATAAGAAAACACCCAGCGTCCAGATTCCTAGAACATAGACAGTTTATCACCAGGGACGGCCAACCTCTGAGCTGCAGTGCTTTTGGTTTCCTAGTGTGTGGCCTGGGCCTTGGTCCAATGGCCATGTTACAGGTTTGTGTAGGCGATGTCAGAAACACTAGCTCTCCAGCCTACTGACTTGGAAAGTGTGTACTCTGAAAATGAGAGTTTTATATTCAGAAGTCAAGACAGAAATTTTATTATGGTTGTTTGAAAACACATTTCTTCTACAAAAAGTGTCCATTTTCTTTAGCAAAAACTAGCCATGACTTCAGAAATCAGCTTATACAACAATGCTAAGCAGAGAGACAGTCAATCAACTAAAAAATCTAGGTTTATTCAGGAAGACTTCTTCTGGCAGTCCAGAACAGGCAAAGCAAACAAGGCTGGCACAAAGGAAAGAAATAGACATCTTACATTTTCGAGGGTGACATGTTTTGAAAACTATAGTACACGTTTTCATTGATGGGTGGAAGAAATTTTCATAGTATAATGCAAACACTAAATTTAAAATATTACCAGTGCTTTAATCATGGAAAATTTCAAACATACATGAAAGTATGGAGAGTGGTATAATGAACCTCCAAGCACCCTTCTATCCATGTCAGTCATGATACGATCTTGGCTTAGGCATGACACAGCAGTGTGGATGGCAAGCTCAAGATGTTATGAATTAGTCTCCAAAAGAACTGTTTAGATTTATTCTGTTCTGTAGCTTCCATTTATATTTTTAAACATTGCTGCTATTTTAATGATATGAACATATTCTTGCTTTTTTTATAATGGAAAAATCAGCTGTATCCCACTCAACTCAAGACCCTCCCACCCAAGATTCCCAAATAGTATGTCTTTCTAGAAATAATGAGAATCTCTAAAATTGGAAACAGCTGTCTTATGAAAATCTTTCCGTGTGTCCCTATGAAGACTAAGGTGTAGGCTAGAATTCGCAGACATTAGTATCATGGTACAGTGGGAAGAGTGTTTGGAAGACAGACCTGAGCCAGACGCCCAGCTTTTCTACTTGGTAGCTCTACCTCCTTTCTGGGCTTCGACTTTGAGGGTTACTAGGTTACTGTTCAGATTCAATTAAGAAACAGAAGGAAAATGTCCAACACAAAACAGATAATTGATAGACATCTCTTCCTTTCATCTCCCTTTCCTCCAAAACTAAGTTTCACACGGTAACAGACAAGGCGCATACAGACAAATACCAAAGTATTTTACTAAATAAAGTCACATACATATATAATTTCCAGCCGCTGTCTTATTATGGGATAACATCTACTGAAACAGTAAATCAGAAAAGTTTTTTCCTATGGCTAGACTTGGCCCTATACAATTCACATACAAAAAGTGCATTTAATTGATATATTAAGCTAGGACAACACAGAGGAACTTATTCCAGAGAATTATAGCAATAAATATTCAATCGTTTTTTTCTTTCAGTAACATTCTTACAGGAAAAATATCAGATTTAATAAAAGGAAAAACTAGAGAATCCCATGGAAAGGAAATGGAATCCATCCTAACGTAGACAAAATTCTTATTACCTTTTCTCTCACTAGTACCGAGGCACAGTGGCACAATATTTCAAAACTAGTAACTCGTGTGTGTCTTCACTGTCTACGAGCCCTCCATGTAACGTAAGCCCCCAGGCAGCCTGGAGCCTGTGATCAACATGTCTCCAAGGAGTCCCTGGCTCCCTGACTCCAATACGTCCTCCAAAAGAGGGAGCTTACTAACAACTACCCAAGGCACCATTATTATTCTACATTGATCCAATCGGTTAAAAAAATCCTCTTCAGGAATACCTGCCACATGACAAACACTGGTGTTGTGACATATGCAATACAAAATATTGACACATTCAAGAGTCTCTTTGGATTTGATTTCTCCTCTGCAATGCATGGGGCTTTAGTGCCCTTGTTGCATGTATTTTTCCTTCTGAATGTTACACTCTGCTTTTCCTCTTTCTACAAATATCCTACAGCCATCAAAGTAAAGATGATTCTATTTTAGAAGCCTGAAAATGGAAGTTATTTATGGAGGGTGTTTCGGTTAGCCTATGCTACATAACAAATCACTCCTAACTTTGCTGGCTTGAAGCAACAATGTTTTATTATAGCTCATAATTCTTCAGTTTGGCTGCTGGTTTCAGCTGAGCTCGCTCATGTAGCTGCATTCACTGGGGAGTTGATGGGGTCTCAGAGTTCATTATATCTAGCAGCTGCCACAAGCTGGGGTGCCTCAAGGCTCCTCTAGTTAGCCCCTCATCCTCCGGAGTCTAGACTGGCTTTGGTGTATAACTCTCAAGGGAAGTGCCTGCGTTCCACAGTGTCTATAGCAAACAAAGGCAAAGCTTCTTAAGGTTCAGCCCTGAAAGTTTTTTGAGGTTGTTGCTCTTGAATTCTATTGGTCCAAACAAGTCAAAGGCCAAACCATATTTAAAAAGACTGGGAAATGAACTCACTTCTTGGTGAGGGAAGTGGCCATCCCATTGCAAGAAGGCCGGGGGAGGAAATAGTAGTTGTCTTTGAAAATAATCTACCACAGAGGGTTCTACACGACCGTGTAAAGTAAGTGCCTCACCTTTTCAGAACTGAGCCCAGGCACAGCGCGGTACTTTGCTATGGTCTCCGACAAGTTGGAGCCTTTCTGAGCCTTTCTTAGATTTATGACATACCCATATTAGTCATCCTTTTATCCCTACCTGCAAGTGAAAGTTTGAGGAAGTATAAAAAAAAGGTTTTTCTTTTTTATAGTAATATTTTTTCTCCAAATGGGAAAAAATATATGAAAAAAATTCAGTGAGTTTCCATGCTAGAAGCTGATGTGTTCAGAGGCCCCATGCAGTGAAATCTTCAAGGTCTCTCTACGGAGAACGTAAGTGCAACACACAGAAGCCACCAGTGCCCCCTGCGACTTCACGGAGGCCACGGGGCAGCTTCTGCACACGTCGACGGGCCCCAACAGAAGCCAAAAGGCAGCCGCACAGCAACAGGCACGTAGGTCGTGCCCAGACTGGTACTCAGGCGACTGGAACTCTGACTTCTTCCGGCACCACGCGGTGTCATCTGACCGTGAGCCTGACCTCCTATTTGTCCGTACATGGTATACTGTGATTGTTCACAGGACATGCCGACAGCATTTTAGATGCCACTGATAAAATAATAGACTATCAGAACTATGATTTCCCCGGCATTTTGACACTTTCAGTGAGCTAATCAGTGAGACACTTTAAGGGATTCGAGTGTAAATTGAAACTTACCCTAAGTTTTAAAAGATTTCATTAGGAAAAGCTGTAATTATCAAGTTATTACAAGGATTGAGACCTGGAATTTCATTCCATAGTTATACTAAATGATAATGAGAACCATTGTACATTTTCTATAAGTCAATGATTAATACCTTCCGAAAAGGTTTTATGGAGATATTTTGAGGCATCAGATGCTTTCTTAATGTTTTTTCTAGATTCACACTTGATCTAATAAAAGACACAGGAAAATGACACTGCCATTCTCCTTCTGTGTGTATGTTTTGTGGGTTGGGGTGTGAGATGTATGTGAGGCCCTCCTGAAGGAGTAATTCTACCTTATATCCAAAGTGATACATGCTTCTACTGACTGTCTAGTTGTTCATTTTCTATGTTGGTTATAGTCAGTGACTAGGAGTAGCTGGGATGAAACATCACAGTTGAAGATCACTTTTCATCCCATCTACTACTCCCTATTCTTCACTTGTCCAGATTCCTCCCTTCATAGCCTGCCTCCCTTTCTGGAATTAACTTATGATATATACTTATGACTTTGAAGGCTATAAACTCTTTGTCACCATCTTTTGGCACTGGACTGTAACTTGTGGCACCTTAAAGAATGTACAGTGCTCAGAACTGTGAACAGATAACTGGAAAAGAGTTAACGGCAAGGTCGTGGCAGTGGTAGAATGATCCAGTTGGTTGTCAGAGTTAAATGTGCAAGCTGGGATAGCAGCGCTTGCCAAAGCCTCGAGTTTTCGAATCCTCAGGTCCAGATCTCAGACTCTGACATATTACCTTCCCTCTAAACTCTCCATAGTATTGTAATGCACATTCTATTACTGCAAGCCACGCTACATTGGACTTTCTGAAAGAGTGATGAAATGCAAACAGCTCCAGCAGGATGCAGCGCAACAACTGGCAGGAAACCACAGATGAGCAGAAGCTTGGCACCCTCCGCCTCCAAGGGCAGAGCAGTTAAATTAATCTTTTCCAAATGCAGCTAATTGGATCTTCAATTCCAAAGTAAATAGAGATAAGGCTTATTAGATTACAATATTCACAAGTGGGAAAGGCTCAGCAAGTAACAGGGTGGCTGGAAAAAAAGAAATTCTACCAGGGCAAGGATGCAGGAGCTTTGTGCAAGGATAAAAGTATGTAACTAATTTCCAAGTTAAAAAATTCTGCCAGGCATCCTAATTACGTCTGCAAACAAAGGTCGAGTAATCTATTCCCACTCCAGAAATTCTGGGACATCCCACCCTGGAGATCAGGTTCCACTCGACTCCTCTGGGGCACTACCTCATGCAAACCCATTTATTGATTCTGCACAGCTTTGTGAGTGCCTATTCGTACGGCTCACATTCATCTCAGTATCACAGGAGGTGTAAATCCAGACAGAAAGCAAAATGGCCTCTGCCCTAGGAAGAGAAGTTGCCAGTATCGCACCAGTTAAGACAGCCTTTCCTTCAAGCGAGCCCGTGAGGCTGCCTGCCTAGCTAGTTTCTGCCGCGTATTTGTGTTTTCCTAGTGTCTCCACGGCTGCTATGTCCTGGCGTCTGTTATTATATGCAAAGATGTTTGAGGAAGTAAAACATGAGCAGGCCGATTCAATCAATCTTCTTTTCAACCAAATTAACTTTTGTTTATTTCTCAAAATCACTGGCGGTCTTCTCAGTTCCACCAGATTTACCCTCCCAAATTGATGCGTACCCAGACACAGGTTTTATTTTATAAATGATTAAATTTTCATATATTGCCTATAAAAGCTGCTATCAATAGTGAGATTCAGAAAACGTGTTCACTGTGACCTGGACAGCGCTCTTCCAGACCAGATACAAAGAAACAGCTTTCATTCTCTTTGCAATTTAGACAAATAAGACACGTTTCCTTTGTAATGGGCTCAAGATAGTGGCGGGCTTTGCTTGTGTAACTAAGTCCTCTTAGCCAAAGACCGATCTGGGAACAATTCTGCCTCCTGCCCAGAGGTGGGGCGTCTGGTTTCTGAGGATAGACTCCGAACAGGCAGGATCGGATTGGGACAGAATCCTCCAGGTGCCTCCCGGTGCTGAGCAGTATCAGACTTCTATGTATTGCAAAACTTCTGTTAAACCCCCTACCACCACTCATCAGAGAGTGACACGCTGGAGATAATCTATTCCTGGCCTCTTAGGGGCCCGGGGAACTAAAGGACCACTCAGCCCCTCAAGGCAGACAACATAGAGTTGGTCTGGGGAATTACCAGTTTGTAACTACATGATTGCTAGGTCTAACTGGGAAGTGTGTCCTTTCCATCAACAATAAGAACGGATATTATCAAATCCTTTTACCCCTGCTTTTTTTTTATCGGTAAGCAAAACAAAACAAAACAAAAACAGAATACAACTTCCTCCCTTCCTGATCAAATCCCTTCCCGTCCCCACCCCTCCTGGGCTGTGTTGCAGTTAGATCTCAGCAGGGACACTGATGGAGGGAGATTTAGAAGAAAGGAATATGGGGGTCTCAGTTCAGGCTTCAGTCAGACTTCTGCATGCCACTTATTTTACAGTCTTTAACTTTGATCAGCTTATCTAAAAATCAGAGGTAATAATTCCACCCTAACAAGTCCAGTTTGAAGAGAAAAAAATAATTCACATGATGCACGTCACACTGAGCAGGCTCTTAGCAAATGGTAGCTATTGTTATTTTTTTACTTAAAATGCAGGACAGTGATAATCTCACTATTGGGAAGCTATCACATCTGTTTGGATGGCTTACAGAAGGCCACAGAACTCTACTGTGCATGTGCACACACACACACACTTGTGTGTGTGTGTATGTGTGTTTACAGAACTCTATTGTTAAGAAATTTTTAAAACTTGCTGGTGAGATTAGGAGTCATATGTTTCATTTTTCAAATACTCATTGACATAATTTGGGCCATTTTATTTCAGGACTGCAGGTAAGTTAATTGTTTTTCTGTCTTTCCAATAGCATACATATTTCGCCTCCAAATAGACTAAACCTTTAAGCAGGCTGAACTGCGTTACCCACAGGAAACCCTCAAGGAATGCTTGCTGTGAGAATGATAAGACTTAGTTATTGCAGAGTTTTGCTTGGTTCATTGTTTAGTGAATGTGTGTGTGTGCACACATGTGTCAAGTGTGTGTGTGATTGATTGGTTGTTTTGTCTTCCAAAGTTTTGTGCAGTTTCAAATTTGCTCAAGGGATAGATATTTGCAAGCACCATTTATTATCCAGAAATGCAAGGATAGGGAAAGACAAGAGAGTTTTTAAAAGACAAGAGGTTTGTGAAGGGGTGATGGGCACGTGCAGTCAAGAGCATGTGCACCAGGCCTGGGTTTGAGTCTGTGTCTGAGGACCCTACAGCAGCTGGGCCAGGGCCCATGCAACATCTGCCTGCTGCCTCCTGCCCCACACAGGGAAGGAACCTGGAAGGAAGCCTTTGAGAAGGCCCACTTCTGTAAATGAACCGAGATTTTTAAAATGCACATATCATCTATTCTGATGGGACATTTAAAGTCTTGGGAAATAAAACAAGAAGGTAATAAATGTATGAGCAATAACACCCCCCAAAATACTTATCTGCTCTTTTGCAGGTTAACTCAGAACAAAGGGCCTGCCATTGTGGCGCATGTGGGTAAAAGACCCAGGATGCAAAGCTGAAAACCAAAGAGGGCCAGAGCTCATCATGTTCGGATAAATTGGACACCACGCCATTGGTGACCTGCTGAGGGGACTCGGGCCTGCTTCTTAGTGACAAATGTAGGAGTGCTGTATGCCCTCAAATGAAAACATGAAGTTGATACTGGTTCAGCTCACACTTCAGATAAGCACAATCCAAAGACTGGACTTTATGTTATGTACTCCACAAGGGCTACTTCTACCTTGGACTCCCTGTTTCTTTGACATTTTCATATGAAACATTTCAAATAGGCTACAAACATGAAGAAATGGTATAATGAACCACTATGTACCCATTACCCAGCTTCAACAATGAGCAACACTGTGGCCAACCTTATTCTATCTGTATCCTCCCCACCTTGTCCCTCTGGATTTTTCTGACAAACCCCACTTCACTATATCTTTTTACCCATAAGTATTATATATAGCATGTATCTCTCAAAGATTGGCATTCTATTCTTATACCTCACCACAATACTCTGATCCCTAAAAACACTTACAATGATCGCTTGGTATAATCAAATATCCAACTCTGATTACTTTCTGCATAATCATTCGCAGGTTAATTGTATACAAGCTGATATTCACTTGAAAATGAGAGCTACCATGAGTAGAGAGCCAACATCTCTGAGCCTTGTTAGTTAGATTTAAATTATTGATAGAGAAAAGCATCTAGCAGAGGTTTCAAGAACAAAAGTCTATTTCAGTCAAGAAAGAGATCCACTTTGAGGAGCATTTGCTTTCCCCAGTATACTTAAACAGCACATTTAATCCATTCACTTAACTCAAAGTGATGGAATGCCCGCACATGGAAAATTGAAAGCATTTTATTTTTAGATCCAAGTCGTGAAATTCTATACCTGCCCAAGAAACATCGCAGAAATCTAATAAAGCCAGGTTGACCAAGCCAGCAGTTGGCTCATTTGTTAATTCATTGAAGAAAGACTGTCTTGAGTTTTTCACTGGTATGTTAGGAAAATCAGAAATACAAACTAGGGGAGGTAGAAATCCTAAGTGTTGAGATTGCTTCTATAGTGGCTTAGCAGTCTAGATGGTGGTCTCTGTGTGTGTGTGTGTGTGTGTGTGTGTGTGTGTATGTGTGTGTTGTGTAATTCTACGCATTGTTGCGCAGGTCTAGATTCATATCTTTACCACCACAGTCAAGATGCAGAATGCTCCCTTACAGAGACCTCCACACTGTCCTTTCCCAGCCCCAGCGGTTTTTAAGGTCTGATTTATGAACCATCTGCAATAAGAGGATCTAAAGCTGGGAGCAGATGTAAATCCCGGGCCTCACTTAGGAAAACTCAGTCAGGGATGCTGAGGGCTGGGCCTAGGAATCCCCATGATGACCAACAGACAAAGGACACTGCATTTATAGTGTGTTGAGAGAGTCTTTGTCATATCTGAACCTTCTTCCATGGTGTGTATTTTACTTAAAACTAGGCTGAAGGCACACAGAACAACGAAAAGTGTTGCATCTAAATAAAATGGATCTGGTCTAATCTCCAACAGAAAAGCTATTTTGGATTTGGGGGAGAAAAGCAATGTGTGTAGTATTCAGAAAAGCAATGTGTATAGCTGCACTGTATCAGTCAGCTTTTAGTCACTATACTGAAGTAAGTGGGGAAAAAAGAGGCTTATCTTGGCTCCCAGCTTTGGATGCTCAAGGGCTCACGTCTCATGATGGCCTTCTCTTGGGCAGAGTTGTGAGGGAGGATGGGCACCACGTGGCCAGAGACAGGGGAGCCAAGTCTCTCCCCTCTTACAAAGCCACCGTATTTAGTCCTGGGGGCCCCACTCTGATGACCTTATCTCATCCTAATCCCTTCCCAACAGCCCCACCTCTAAATACCAGGATCTCATTAAGTTTCTACCCTCATAATATCTCACGATGGGAATTAAATCTCAATACATGACATCTTAGAGGATGCTTCAACTGTATCCAAATATTAGCATGCAGCTAGAGTCAACTAAAATTGCAAAATTGAGGCTGAATTCCCAAACATACACCATGAAACAAACTCCCTTGTAGTTCCTACCTAGGCACTTAATAGCACAAGGTATTCAGTCTTCCTCGTAATTCTGGTATAAGTCTGAAGGTGTGTATTTCACAGATTTAAAAAAAAGCTCAGAGAAAAAAATACATCAATATATGCACAGCTGGCAAGCAGCTGTGCTAAGAATACACCAACAGGTGTGCCTTGTTCGCGCTCTTTCTGTGATGCCACGGTTCGTAGATACAAAACACAGGGTAGCTGAGTTAGGGTGCTATTTCTCCATTTTCCCTTTTTTTATAATTAAAACTTCATCATCATTAAATTTTGCTTTTTTGTCCTCCTTTCCTCGGAGGATGAGGCCGAACCGCTCAGAATGTGTTCTCGGACAGGCTAAGTGCGGAAACTGAGAGAAAGCACCAAGAATATCTGGCGACACTCCGGCGTCGCTGTGACACCCCAGCAGCGATCCGCGCGTCCGAGTCGCTGAACAGGGCACAGGCCGCTCCCCAGGCCAAGCTGGCCGCGTCGCGGAACCTGCGTTGCTTAGTGACGGATGCGGAGGGACCCTCCCGCGCCTCTTCGCGCACGGTGCGGGCAGGGCAGAAGCGGGCCGGCCTCTGAGAAGCCGCTCGCGCCCCGCAGAGCCGCAGGTGCGTCCCTCGGGGCCTGGGGAAGCCTTCCTCAGACTGCTGCGACCATCACACCATCCACTTTCCTCTGCACGCCCTTTCACCCACGTCGCTTCCCGACGCCTTCAGTCAGCTCATAGCTTCGGAGCGGAACGGGAAGGAGCCCTGCGAGAGGCGCGGGCTGAACACACGTTTCGCCCCAGGCTGGCAGTGGACATCACCCGCTGAGCCCCGCTGCTCCTTCACCGGCGCCCTCAGCGTGCGCTGCCCCGCCGCTGGCTCGATGTTAGCAGTGCGCAAGCCCGACTTGGGTCTGACTTCCCTCTCATCCCCGGGAGGCTCCACTGTCTCCTTTCATCTGAAGGTGTTGCTCAGAGCATCGCTTTCCCTGTCACCAGTTACGGTAGACTGAAAACTCATGTGCCAAACGCAGGGCAAGAGAGTTTATGTAAATCATTTCATTTCACTCCTAAAAGCAACATAAATCATGTACACTTTCTCCCGTTCTTCACAAGAAGGAACAAAGTTTAAGAAAGTTATTGTGGTGGACTGATATGGTTGGCTCGAGCAGAAACGCCCAGCTGGACTGAGTTGGGGCAGTTCTGGGCTTAGAGGATTGTTGCTGACCCAACATAAAGGAGAACGGGAGCAGAAGATGTTTCCCCGGAGAAGCTCTGTTGCGGCTGGTTCTCCTAAAGGGGATTCAGCTGCTCTCATCGCAGAGGGAGCTCGGGGCCTTGCTGTCGTCGGGGATGGCTGCTGTTCCTTCAGATGATCTCTGGTCTTCATCTCTGCTCCGAGCATTGTATTGGTTCCAGTACAGATTCCTTCAGCCTTTCAGTGCAGACACAGATGTACGTGGGACATTGCCGTGGGCTCCGAGCCCACGATTGGATCTGTTGGGTCTCCACTAGATAGTTGTTCGGCTCCCATGCTGCATCTGACTTGTGTGTGTGAATGTTGTAACTTGGACTTGGCCTGTATTAAATCTGTTCTCTCACAAACCAGTGACTCTAGAAGAGTAACCACTACAGTTATTTTCTCTGGGTGAAACAGCTTATAAGAGACTGGGCAAAGATTTGATTTCAAGCCATATGTTTTTAACCACTTCAGATAAATAAATATTCAGCACCATTAAGAGTTCCATGTAGTTAGTTATAAATATGTCCATTCTAAAGATGAGAAGACTGAAGGGCAGAGTGGATCTAATAGCCTGGAATAGGACAAGTTCTCAGGACTCAGAGTGGGGACCTTCAGACGAACTCCCCTTTAGAGATTATGATTTCCTTTTGTCAGTACTACCCATAAATGCCCCCATGATGCAACTCTAAAGCTGTTATGTGTACTGTGCAAACAGAGATTGACTTGAGCTGAGTATTTCAAAAAAGGCAACAGCCAAGCATATCGCGGCACTTAAAGCCATGTGTGCCCAGAGCTTCTGGATGGTTCTTTCATCTTGGTTAATATTTGATTTAGCCTTTTTGCAGATAAAGGCCAAGTGAGATTGTTTACAAAGGGAGAAAACTGAACTACATTTTAAGAAATGGGATAAAAATAGAAGAATATTAGTTCTCAAAATGATGGCAACATATTAAAAACTCTATGTGCAAAATGAAAATATCATAGCACTTATGAGGCAAGCCAGTGGCAGTTTTTTGAGGCGTAGAATTTGGCCTTCATTAAATCTTTTAATAAGTCAATATGGAACCGGAATCCAAATTCTGAGATCCTAAAAATAAAGCCACAGAAACACTTTTAGGAGAAGGGCTGTGTTTTTTGCTCATTACGGCAGTCCGTGACTTGCTTGCCTGTGCTTGTGTAGGGAAAGCCGGGTTACCAGCAAGACCTCCTGTTCTGGGCCAGGACTTCAGCTCTCCCTCCCATCTCCGGCCACCCTCCTGATGGAGTGCAGGCACTTCACACAAGCCCTGGAAGGTAATTCTAGAAGGATGAAGTTTGATGGGGAAGCAAGAAGAGAATTCCTAAGAGAATTTCTTACATTTTAAAGTTTTTGTTTTATTTTATTACTCTAATTCCTAACACTTTTTCCTAACAATTCACCGACTTAGGAATTTCCTTGACTCCAGTTTAAGGTGTAATCTGAACTGACTTGCCCTCCACTCTCCACCCTCCACCCTCCATCCTCCATGGCTCCAGCTCCCGCTCTTGGGGGAGATAACTTGAGTCCAACAGTCCGCTTTGCCAGGAGAACCTTTGACGTCGAGGTGGGGAGTCCTTTCTTGTGTGGGGCTCAACACGGTCTTCACTCATTAGGATCTGGAACAGCCATTTCCTGCTAGTCTGAGAAACACTGATGTCCCAGGCAAGCTCGCAGAAGCCTTTTGTGGCTGCAGAAGCAGCAGGGAGTCACTGCTTGAGAAGCAGGTAAGAGTGCCACGGCTGGCATGGCCACTAAGTAGCAGTTCTCTCTACCAAACTCTCCTTGCCACTTATATCATTCTCATCCCACACTTCAGATTCTGGGACCCTTGGGGGACTCGCGTCAGCACTGAGGCCTGCAGGGAGGCCTGCGCACGGCGGGCCTGTGCCTGTGGGCTCATCGTGACTTCGGCTGTCTCCGGGGAGTGCCAGCTGCCACTGCTCATGCGCCATGGTCTCTGCAGAGGTGGTATACGCGAGCCTCTTGGAGCAGTGGCTCAGACCCTTGTCCTTGTCCTGGTAGGGGCTCCTCAGCACTTGCCCAGCTGTGCCTGGGCGTCACCAGGACTTCCAGCTTTCTCCACCTTCCACAACCCTTTGCGGGAACCACGGATTCCTCAGAGGTAATCTGTATTCTCTGATGGCCGAGGAGACGGCTGTGGGGTAGGCTAGCCCTCGGCTTTTCCCCATGTCCGTTACACTATGGCCTTTTCAATCTCTGTTGATGTGGCGTGCTCCACTGGGCCTTTGGGTAGCTCTAGACCAGATGTGGGCGCCCACTGCCCCATTCCCTAGGTGCCCGCAAACATGGGTCCCACCCTCGTGCCCCCTCATTTGGTCCTTTTCTTTATTGTTTTAGGTGAAAATGGCCTTAACCTGCAATTAATGGAAAGAAAACTGTCACCAAATAGGGCCAACTCATGGGCAGCTTGATGGATTCAGAAAGTATGGAATAAAAATTTCTCTTCTCTTTCGGGTTTAGTCAAAATACCAGGACAATGGGGGAAAAATCCTTCTTAACATCTTTCATGAAGAGATGAGGTGTTTTACAATTACTACACCATGCATCTCATTCCTAACTGGACACTGGCCTGCTTTCATCCTCCTTCCTGTGAGCTTTACCACCATGAGGCAGAAGGAGTCCATACTCAGGAGTTCCTCATCTCCTGCAAGTTTTGAGGGCGGCCAGATTTACTAAATTCCTCCAGCTCCCGTTCAGCCCCCGCCTGGTGTGTGCACAGTCGGGCAGTCTGGAAGGTCCCTTGCTAGTCACCTTGAGGTTCTACCGTTGCTGCCTGCCGTCCTCATCAGTTTTGAGAGTGGCCAGTATTTTCGTTTTGCCTCGATGCCTGAATGAGCTAGCCATCCTGCGTCTCTGAGAATGTTCTGCCCAACACAGTCCTCAGGACGTCCGGGTAAACAGAGAGAAGGACCAACAGAAGAAAAAACGGGAAACTCAACATTCTCTGGTCAGAGAAAAGCAGGAGGCAGGGCACACAGGCGAGCAGAGGGGCCCGCAGCATGTATCCTGACTTCGCCTTGGTTTCCTCCTCTGGCCTGAAGCCAGAGGGGTGTCAGATAGATGTGAGGGAGCCAGATGGAGGAAAGACCTTGACTCCGCATCCTCCACAGAAATCTGGCAGGAGACCCAGACTCCCCTCCCGAAGGAGGCCTCAGCTGAGCAACGCAAAGCTGGTGGTGTGATGTGGTTGGTCACAGCCGGCCCGGAACTTAGCTCTCCAGCCAGCCTTGCTCCCCACTTCGTGGACTGAAACCAGATGGTCCCCTTGGCCCCTGGGAGCATCCGCCTCTGGATGGGCATCATCGTTTGCAGTGGGCGTCATTGTGTGAACCCTGCTGCTCACTCATGGGCATCCTCAGGGTGATTGCTGGCCCCCGTCATCTTTCTTCTTTCTGAAGGCCCCTCTGTGGTTCTTCTGTTGATAAAGTCTGTCAGGTTTGGTATCTATAGGAAAGTATTTATTTCTCCTTTATTTAGAAAGTTTTTTTTCTGGGTATAGAATTCTGGATTGAATATGTGTGTGTACATTTCAGTACTACTTTAAAAATATTGCTCCCCTGGCTTAACACCTTCAATTATTTCTGAAATCTACAAACACTCTTATTTTGTTCTTCTATATATAATGTGTTTTTGTTTGTTTGTTTCTGATTGCTTTTATGATTTACTCTTTATCAATGATTTTGGTCAGCTTAATTACAGTATGCCTTGGTGAAGTTTTCTTTGTTTCTTGTCCTTTAGTTTTGTGGAACTTCTTGTTAATTACATATATAATATGCCTCTTGAAGGTGTTCTACAGTTCACTGATAGTTTGTTAATTTTTTATCCTTTTTATTTATTTAGTCTTCTTTCCTCTGTGTAACATTTTGGATAGTTTCTTTTCCTAGCACTAGGTAGTATCTCCACACGTGGGAATTGGACCAGTGCTTTGTTGAACACTCAGAGGAAACCAACCACAGATCTGTTGAGCCCTGCCCCGCCCATGTAGTTCTCTCCCTTTGATAGTCAACCCTTTGAAATCTAGCTGCGCTGGTTCCTGTAGCTTCTCCAGATTCTTAGCTCCTTCGCCTGAATCTGGTTTGCACTGTTGCCAGGAAACTCTCTCCAGGCATCAGGATGGGGTGGTTATGGGTCTCAGCACATTGGTCTCCATCTTTCCACAATCACTGGCATCCATTGCCTGCAATTCAGCATCTTGAAAGCAATGATTGTGCACATTTTATCTAATTTTGTAATTATTTCAGGCAGAAGGACAAATCTGGTCCCCTTTCCCTCATGTTAGCTGGGAGCAGACATCCCCTCCCACCATTCTTGATGTAGGTATTTGTGTGAATTCCTGTTACATTACAGGATATTCTAATGTAACTTCATAAATCTTACAATGGTAAAAAAAATGATTTGGGGGTAGCTAAAAATTGATGGCTATAAGCAGGAAAACTTTACAAAACATCTGGACTTATAAAAGTCCAGATGATGAACACTTAGGACAAAAAAAAGTTCACAAAGTTAACTTTTGGAAAGAGCAAATTATTACAATAATATCCAGTGCACACTGATATTATTAAAGCCTTCTACTCCAAAGTACCTATTTTGTGCAGACTTTTGTACATTCATCCACACATAAATGATTCTCATTCTCACAGAGACATGAAATCAATAAAACAGATTTAAAAAAAATAGAAAACATCTACCATCAGTACATATTCTTAGAGACTAAAGAAATTTTCCATTAAATAAAGGACGAATTGATTTAAGATCAGTGCAAAAGATCTCAAGATGGGAACTGTTTCATTGGGAAAGGTCAATCACACAAATGTTGGCTGACTGCGGTGAGTGTGAATTTCTAGTAATATGTGAGTATTCTTGGTTGTAACAAAAATAATCTCATGCTCCTTAAAAAGAAAAATAAATTCTTAAACGGTATTGAAAGGTGCATAAAATTGATATGAAAGCTGTAGTTCTTGGCCAGAAAACTATGCTGAAAGCAAGGGATAAGGGAATTAGATCCAGTATTAACGCATGCCGTAGGAGCAGCCTGGTTAGGGGTCTTAGCTGCCACAGCTGGAAAAACCCTTAGTACAACCGAAGTGAATTAAAATCTCTTTACTTCTTCATGTCATTCAACCAAGATTCAAAGTCTCATGCAAGAGCATCCTGTGTGCTTGCTGCTGGGATTCAGGCTCCCTCCAAGATCCACCCACTAGTGGATTCTTTAAAGAACAATGAAAAGTTTCAGGAGCTATGAAGCAAATAAAACAGCAAAGGTCCACTGTATCTGCCTTTTGGAAACTTTCATTTTTATCCCGTTAGGAAAAATTATCCACAACTTGGACATGAGGCAAAGGGATTACAAGCTCTTCACTGTGTGGTGCTAGGCATTATCTAGCAGGCCCGCCCAAGGCGTATCTTATTTCCCAGGGATTTATACCTCTGTTCACTGTGCCACCTGCTATTGGCTAGAATATTCCATGACTCTGTAAGTAGTCATTCCATGACTAGTTGTAGCAAACAGTGACACAAAATGATTCTTGTCCCCTAGCAATGCAAATGAATTAGTCCAGGGATACAAATAATTTTTGTCTAAAAGGAAAGAGAACCCCAATGTTGTTGTTTTACTGTCCTGTAGGATATTAACCACTTTAAACTTCTAATTATCAATCTTATTCAAACTTCCTTTATTTCAATGAATATAAACTTTTGTTTCTCCAGTTCTCTTTAAACTAGTATTCTTATATGGCCAATTACTTCATTAAGATATTAAACAAGTTTTAGACATATGTGTTCACTTTGTATTTTTATAAGTTATGTTTTTAAATTTTTGAAGTACATCCTTTGATCACATTTTCTGCCAGTGTCAGTATGCCCAGCTTTAGGAGATACCTTGATGTTTCTACTTTAGCTCTATATTATTTGTGTGTGTGTGTGTGTGTGTGTGTGTATGTGTGTGTGTGGAGAGAGAGAGAGAATATCAGTTTTCTAACATAATTAAGATTAGAGAATATTTTTAACTTTCAAAAAACCTATGATAAAAATAATATTAAGTATTCAGAGGCAGAATAGTGGAGTGATGGAGGGTGTACACGAGGGCTGGAATAGCTCATATTTATTGTCTCTGTGACCCTGGACCTGTTACCCTTCTTTGCATTTGCTCCCTGTTCTGTGAACTCACAGCAATAGTATCTGTTGAGCTGTTATGGGGGTTAAACAACTTGGTGTCTATAGAGAATTTTAGATTAGTGCCTAAAACCCAGACAACACTAGTCAAGTGTGACTGATATCATTAATGTTTGTGTTTCAGGTTTACAAAGCACAGATTTAAAATCCTTTCATAGTCAGTGATACCACTTCCTAAATACACAGCTTATTTGCCATTCCACACTGTTGTAGCTTATATTTTCCAAAGATATAAGAAATGATATTTTTCATCCCCATTAATCCTTTCTAGAACGTAAGTTTGGTCCATGCTTATCAAGAGCTGGTGTCTACCTGTCCTGCCATTGAAATGGGAAGGCCTGAGTGGCTCACCTAACCGATGGAACGTGGCGAAAGTGATGCTCTGCAGTTTCCAGGCCAGGTCATAAGAACCTTTGCAGAGCCCATCTGCACCTCCCAGAAGGCTTCTCGAGAGATGCTCCCTTTCAGAACCCAGCTGTCATGCTTCGGGAGGAGCCACATGGAGAGGCCACCTGTGGGCACTCCACTTGGCTACTCAGGTTGGTTTTCCAGACACTATGGCCCACACTGGTCGCCAGCCATGTGACTGACTCATTCCAGACATTCACCTCATCTGAGCCTTCTGATGTCATCAGCTCCTGCCTCTCCCTCAGTCAGGCTGCATGAGAGATTCCAAGCACGGGCCTTCTAGCCAATGCCAGCAACCACAGAACCCTGGTAGATAGTAATTGTCTGTTATTTTAAGCAGTAGGCTTTGGGATGCCGCAACAGACCACGAAAATATTTCTCCTTGCCACAGGAGAAATCTCCTCTTCTTGTTCTCTTCCCCTTGTTCTCTCTTGTTAGAACAAGAGTCATCCTGAATTATCTCACCTGTAAATTGTTCTACCCAAACATTATGCTTTAAGCAATTGCAAATCATAGTTGCTTCAAACCATCATTCTTGGACATGATCTGAGGAGACTGTAAGTTCACAGCTCATTTGCAGTAATTTCCACCACAAATATTTGAAAATAATGAGATGTCTTTCAAGCACATCCAGACTTAAGCACTCACCTCCCTTAAGGAATTCTCAATTGTTTTTTTTTTTTTTAAATCAAAGTAACCCTGGCTGCTATGGAGTTCCACGTGTTTTAAACACTACAAGGGTGAAAACTGAAAAATGTAACATTTAAACATTGCACGTAGTGTTAGACCCCTTTAGGAAAGTATAGCTTTTCCTCTGTTGCAGATGAACCCTCGGTTTAGAACAAGGAAAATCACAAGGTCTTCAGTTATACACAAATGCTTCCAAGAGCCCTTTCTATAAATGTGGGTTTGAGGCTGCCACTCCAAGCAGCTGAGTGTTCTCTATACAACAATGTAGTCTGTTTTAGGAAGAAGCAGCTATTGCTTTGTAGATAATTCATACTTAATGCACTGATCCTCAAACTTGAAACAACCTCTAAAAATTGATCGGAAATTCTATACACTGTTTTAAATTATTACATTACTATAAAATTATTTGAAAGTAACAAACATAAAAGAAATATGCAGTGAGTGTCTACTGTGTTCCAAGCATTGTTCTAGGCATTGGTAGCAATCTGTGTCCCTGAATACAGGGACTTTATAATCTGTGGAATTATGATTACTTTATACACATGGTACTACTCAAGATAGAAAAACCCATATTTTGAGAAATGTACTAATGCTACCCTACTGTAATCTGGTATCTTTGAAACATTAAAGGACCTGGAAGAGATTGGATGTTCATGCTCTCAGTTGCTCTGGAAAAGGACTAAACTAGGGGGAAGAAGAGGTCTTATGAAGAAAATAAAGATATCTCTGCAGGTTCCTGTCAGCCAGAGCTGGAAACAGAGGCAAAAAGCTGCCCACAATGCCCATTCTGCACTGGGAACCTCAGACGCAAGCATTTTAAGAAACTACAACAATGTTTGAAAATTGGAGAAAAATTACTGGCTCCAAAATATGAAAACTGCTACATCAATATTAATAGATGTTTAATTAAATGCCCACAAAATATAGCATTGTGTCAACAGCATTAATTGTCAAAATTAGTACTCATTAAAATGTCATTACATTTGAATATAATTAATGAGCCAGATTATCTTACTTTGCAAGAATTCATATATATGCACAATGATTGCCAAGAAATCATTGCCAATCATAATTTAAGTGAGTTGCCAAATAATTTCCAATGGAAACATGAACTCTATTCATAGAGTCAATATTAAACTAAGATGAGAAGTGAGTGTGTGCCAATGTGTTTGATAGGAAATGGAATAGTCTCTAAGAGTTTGAGAACCTAAAAGCAACAACAGCATTAAATGCTAAACAAAGGCTGATTTCCGAGAGCCCCTGAGGAGTAGTAAGTGTTTGTAGCTACGCTGAAGAAGACCCCTCGTTAAGTCAGGAGGGATGTGTAAGGGGCCACCATGGCTACTTTAGAGCAGTGGAATGCCTCTGTGTGATTTAGAACAAGGTCCTCCTCTCTGGGCAGATGCAGCCCCAGTCAGGGTGAAGAGCTCGATGGATTAGTACTGGATTGGATTCCAGCCCAGACGTGCTTCCTGGGCCAGGTGCCCTTATTCAGGATACAGCACACATAAACACTCAGAGTGGTCGTGGGTAGTATGCGGGGGAAATGTCCTTGTCTGTGTAGCAATTATTGAATGCCCTGTAGTTCAACTTCCCTCCCACAGTCCTGAAGTCAAGTATTCACAGAAAATTTTGGCTTGATTACTGTTTGTCCCTTCAGAGAGGAGGGCAGCTAAACTCTCCCAGGATATCAGCATCAACCCAATAATGAAAAGCAACCCTGGTAGAATAACGCAGAGCTTCTCTAATAAGCCGTTGTCTGCTCAACACCATTTCCTTGTTCATAAACTCCAGCACCCCACTGGGCTTCTATTAACAAAAACAGCCACGGGCTCAACTCACCTGTGGGGCCAGAGGCCCATCCTTTTCAAAGCAGGATTGCTTCGAGCTCAGCTGCAAGACCTAACATGCCTGTTTTCCCTGAAACCACCTCCCTGCAAAAGCAGGTAAATTTGTTCTCTGACAAATACATGGCAGAATGTTAAACATTCTTCCAAAGAAATACAAAATAGGGTTCTGAATCCGTGCCAATGCAATCAGCTCAAAGCCTCTTAGAATAATTCTCTAATTTCAGTGTCACAAATCCATCCTGTTCTTTTAATATCCCATGAAGGGAAATCTGCCTTTCTCATGTTTGAAGATGATTTTGTGGATTCTATAAGAAATGTCATTTCAGAACAAAGCCACACAGGCCCACTGAGGCAGGCATCAACTCAAAACACAAAGTCGGTGTCAGAAAGGCCACCCCACCCCCAGGACAGGGCCCCCATGAAAAGTGCAGAAAAGCGGACAAAGGACACTTTTGGCATGTTGCTTTGTGCTTAGAGATTCTGGCACCGTCCTTTACTTCACCTTTTGAAAGAACTGAAAATGAGTTTTCTGCCCCTTGCAGTAGGAGACCCCGTGTAATGAAAGTATTTTAAATGGATTTCAACTGCCGTGTCCCGCAGCATGAGGGCAAGCCTTTTGTGAAAAACAGCAAACGTAGTTTTTCATTTTACTGATGCTTTGCATTAATCATTTAAAAACACCATCTGCCACCTTTGCCAACGGCCCCAGGTCTGCAAAGCGGAGGATGTGGGCCTGCGGGCTCTCGCAGGTCCCAAGGTGGTGACGGCCAGGGCACAGGACAGGACGTCTGTCTCTGTTGCTACTGCGACACAGTACAGGCTTTGCCAGCTTGCAGCTTCTGGGGCTTGTTGCCGCTGCTGCTGCTGCTGCTGCGTGCGATGAGGGCAGCGTTGGACGGGACTTGTTTTGTTTTACAATGAAAATGCTGCTATTTCCTACTTCGTCATCATCTGTGGGACACGGCCACCTTGTTCCTGTTAATCGAGTCTTCCAGAAAAAGCGTACAATCCAGCATCCCAGGAGGAGGGGAAAGGGCCAGGGCAGGGCTTGAGCTTGTGAGGTACTATCCATCTTCATGGCCTCTTTCGTGCACCTTCCAAGGAACCGGTGCAAAGATGGCTGGAGGGCAAGAGGGTTTCTGTCACTTTTGAGGACTCTCAAGGCAGATCTCACAGGAGACTTTCTCCACAGCCAGCAAGGGGACGTGGTCCTGGGACTTTTCTAATCCAGTTAGTGCTCAGAACTTTCAGGACAATTTATCATCTCCTAAGTCATAAGGTAGAACAGGAAAGGCTGGTTGTTGTCTCTGTCTTGTTGCATTTGAAATCATGAGAAGGATTTATACCCCAAACCCTTAATTTTGTCCTGCATACTCAGAAGATAGGATTTCTTCACTTCAAATTTCTTAATGTAAAAAGCCAGAGGCACTAAAATTTCACAAGCTCAAAACTTCCCTGGCCGATTTTAAAGCCCAGCTCAGACATCCTCCCCGGAGTCTGTGCATCTCAACCAATTCCAGTGCTGCTTCAGGGCTTGCCAGCTTTTTCGGCAGAGATGGATGTTACCTCTGTTCCTTTAACGACTTTTCCCCTGCATCTAGTTCCTCTAAGTCCATTAAGTCAGAACTTTGTCCTCACTCCGCACTTGTTGATTGTGAATTTACCTGACTGGAAATCTTACTCGCTTCTGCCCATTTGGGTTCAGACCCTGCAGTGCTGTTCAACAACTCTAAGACTCATTTCTGACGTGCAGACTCAGATTCCTCTGCTTTCCATCCAGAAGTGGAGCTGAAAATGTTTTATAATAGTCTTCAAGTAACTTCAGGCTAAAGACCCTGTGCCACTGCGATGGAACTGAATAAACACTACACCCAAGTGCACAGAGAAGCTAGGTAGGGATATTTCTGGGCACCACAGAAAGGAAGGCTAGAAGTTAGGGCCACACACACAGAATCAGATATGAATTGTCCTGAAGTTACAAGTCATCACTTTATAAAATTGTTCAGTATTTTTAAAAGCGTAGTTACACTTGTCTAGAGAAGAATAGCTGGAGCTCACAGTGTCGATTCATAATTTCACTTTGTGTAGCACATGCTGTCTGTGCTTGCCAATCCTTTTCCCAATCCCATCTCTGCCTGAGTCTCCTGAATATTTGCACATAGAAATAGGGAAATCTGTGAAACCACGCCACAGAAATGCATTCCGGGCTTACACTACACACCGCACTACACATGCTCTTAGCCCCTTCCTCCCCGCCAGGAAGTGAAATGCCATCAACAGTGACCAAGCAAAAGGACAGAATTTTTTTCAAGTTTTCTTTTCTAAATCTCCAAAGAAAATCTACATCAAGGTCAGACTCAAGAAATCTTCCTGGACTAAAAACTATATTGTAAAACCAGACTACTTGTGCTTCCCTCGAGAAAATCACATGTGCAAATAACACTGACTAGCTCTTATTGAACACATACTATGTACTAGGCATATGTACTATGTAATATATATTTCCACCCATACTAAAGAAAGTTACCATTGGACCCATCTGACAGATGGGTCAATAGGAGTCATCCCTCTAAGATCTCACATTTAGTACAAGCCAGAGCCAGAATTCACATTCGGGTCTACCTGCCGTGAAAGCCTGCATTTAATTTGCCACAGTGAACAGACATCTCTTACTGGGCTAGTTAGCCTAGTGTGTTTGCTATAACTTATATCTGATAGTGATTTCTCTTCACCAAGGTTAAACGGCTGCTGGTTCTTATCTATGATTCTCTCTTATCTCTCTTTTTCTTTGCAGTCCTGGAGATTGAACCCAAGGCCTTCCCACTGAGCTACATCCCAGATCTTTTATTTTTTATTTTGAGGCAGTGTCTCCCAAGTCTCTAAGTTGCCCAGGCTGTGCTTGAGCTTGCCATCCTCCTGCCTCAGCCTCCCAGAGTGCTGCGATTATAGGTAGGCACTATCACATCTAGCTAAATTATGGTTTTTATTTACCTTTTTCTACAGTCAAATTCAGAAACAAGGGGAATTTTATCAGGTAACACAAAGATAATATATTTCTATTTATGCAACTTGTTTCCAGTTGGAGTAAATGGAGCACATGAAACCCCTAAACAAAAGCAGTGCAAATATAGTCAACAATGGAAGGAATTTCTCAGTGCAGCAAAAACCCACCGAGTTTTGGTTCTTCCCCATAAATTTCTTTTCTTAGGATTTTCAGGTGATGTCATCCTAATGCATTAGACCTGCAGGAAGACATGAGGCTCAGCTGTTCCTGGCCACGGCAGACAGGGGGAAGCGCTGAAGCAGTCAGCACCAGGCTGCGGGTCTCACATGCACCTGCTCACACACGCTTAATAACTATTATGTAAGGTTGATGAAATCCAGTTTCACTGGGAGCCTTGGGTGATAGATGGCATATGTTAAATTATTAACAACTTCATAAGCACTAACATGGTAGATGTGCTCTTGCCACTCACTTAAAACAGGTAAGCACATTAACTGGTGTTTGCACAAATCACCCAATACTGCCACATTTCGTGGCTCTGTCCTGGACACAAAGGTTTCCAGAGGCACATCCAAAAGGCTTTCCTTTCTTTTCCAGAAATATGGCCAAAATTTCACATAAAATATCTTGCTGTAACTTCCCAGCAGCATCAAGGACTCATGGAACTGTGTTTCAGAGGCGCCTTTGGAGGGCTGGTTCATCCCACCCCAAGCACCCGGCTTCTGTCTCCTCCCCTGGGAGAGGACAGGGGCTTGCTGCCCGCTGGGCAGTTTGCAAGCAGGACTCTCTCATGTTCCTTCTGCCTCAGGTAACCTATTATTCTGTTCTTAGCTTTGCCAGCCTGGGACAGGCCAGCTGGACTCCTCCTGCTGGTGGGGTTGAGATTATTCGTGGACACAGAATGAGTCAAAGGAGAAAAGGAACTTAAGGAGGTCCTCTTCGTTGCCGGTTGAAACATACTGTCCCTGTCTAGCCCCGTGTGCTGGCACCAGTCACCTGATCTCTTTGGACTTTATGACAGAAGTGAAACCTACGGGACCTTCCAGCGCTGACATCCATGAAGAGTAATTAGGCGTGGGGGTGGCAGGTCCTCCATGCCCACAGAGCCGTGTAAAACTGTACAAAAATGAAAGCCAATCGAGGAAATAAAACCATGAAACTCTAAATATAACACATTAAACACGTGTGGTAAACAGAGTTATTGGTCAACCCGTCACTTCCTGTAGTGGGATCCTCATCATATCCTAAAAGAATGTGAATATACTTCACCACCCCTTAATTTTGGACCTGGCCATGTGATGCACTCCAGCCAATGGGAAATTAGTGAAAGTAACACACAGCGGACACTTAAAATATGCTGGGCATGAGGTTGTTCTCCAGAGCCTCTGCTACTGCCAGCAGGGAAGTAAGCCATCACCGTCCCTGGCCATCAGCCTGGACCCCAGAAAAGGCCCCGGGCACGACACTGAACCAGGCCCACAGATGGAGCAACCCTGAAGCCACACACACTGCACACTGGGGAGCACCAAGCAACCCAGCGACCCATGAGCAAGAAAAGCACTTTCATCGTGAGCCCCTGAGATCTGGAGCTTGTGACACAGCTAGTTACAACAAAACTGACCGGTACAGTCTGCAAGGTCGTAAAATACGGAAAATGGTTAAAAATGCCTGGAGGGCCTGAGACGATAAACACCTCCCCAGGTCTCCAGAGCCCACCCCACCATCACAGAAGCTAGACGCAAGTGTTCACAGCGAGACCACAGCATGCCAGAGCGAGAATGGTGATTTGAAAGCCTTACCCAAATTGCAGCAAGACCCTTCACACCCCATTTGAAATGAACATTATTAACGATCCTATGGGGTCACTTTGATGACAAAATTAGTGCTTTATTGGGTAAGAAGTAAATAATAGGAAAATCTAAATGATTCCTAATCTTCCTTTAGAAGCTTTGTTTTCACCAACTACTATATAGTCCATTCACCAACTACTATATAGTCTGCCGCAGATGTGCGTCCTAAGCCCCAGGCAACAGGCATACTCCTATGGAAGAGAGGGGGCCTGATCTCTCCTAGAAGCCAGAAGCCACTAAACATGAATGAGTTAACTTTATCAGAAATGTGCACATATCTGCCCTGTCATTAAATGATGCTGTTATCATGTTGCCATTTGATTTTTAGGCTGCTTTCCCCATTGGAGCTGGGATCCGATCCTGCCTGGCCGGCTTGAGGACTTTTACAGCAACTTCAACAAAGGTTGGTTTTAACAGCTTCGTTTTAGCAGACTAGGCAGAGAGGACAAGAGAGTAAAGTAGGTAGAGAATGAACGCCAAAAACTCAGTGGGTACTAGCACAACATTCACACTAATAAGAATGAAGTATGTGTTATTTTGTACCACTTGATAATAGATTATGTAGCTAACTAAAACAAAGTTTGTGCGAATCTATATTGCTTGTGTTGTAATGTTAAATGAAAAAGCAGCATACATTGTGGATCACAAAGATGTAAAAAGAAATGGCTCCAGAGAACTAGGTTTGGAACATTATCAGAATATTGTTAACATACTATCTTTGAGAGGTAGAGCACCTTGTTGATTAACTTTATTTCTATTTTTCACATGAAATATGTATTACTCAACTCAAATATCATTTTTAACTATTTCCATAAATGACAACTTTGTTCTTTCAAAATGTAGTGCTTCTCTTTTTTCTTTTCTTTTTTCTTTTTGGTATACTTTGTTCTGCTTTCTTCCACAGCCTTACCAGAAAAAGGGAGAGAGCAAATTACTATTGCAATAAAGTTTATATATTTATAGTTAAAATCTTCAAAAAGTTCTTTTAATTAGCAACCACACAAACGTTTGATCCCACAGCTAAAATTACAGAGAGATTTTTAAATGCTAACCAGAATAATGAAATGATATAATCTCTATAAAATGTTGAAAGTACCTTATAGCATAACCATTAAAAATGAAAATGTCATTTTATTATTACAAAATAGGGAAATTTTGACATCATAAAAGATATGAAAATATTGTGCCCCAAAGATACATTAATAACATCTCCAAATTTGAAATTGCGTTCAGCAGAATTGACTGGCCTACCTCAGGAGTTACATTTAAGCACGTTATAAATGTTATAATCTCAAAAAATCTAGCATGCTCTTCATCCTAGACTGTCTCAAAAACTGTTTAATAGAACATTATGTTCTCTATTTCTTCAAAGACAAGTAGAAAATAAAAATATGGAATGATCTTTCTAAGGGCACACAGAGTAAAGTATAATTGTGCTAAACTCTTACTGATTTATGAATGCTTCCTTAGTGCACAATTAGAAGCTTGAAAATATGTTCCCACTGGGCTATACAGAAAAAATGTTTCTTTTTCTTAATCAAAATTCCCACATTGCAAAAGTAATTTTGTAAAAACCAATATTTAGTGTTTTCATTTCCAAAGCAAACATACTTGAAAAAAAATAAAATTACTTCCTACTTGGCTTTGTGGGGAATTGCTACTAATAACTATTGCTAAACAGTTTGCAAAAATATGACATGCTATTTCATTGCCTGATAATAATAATCTTAGCAGAACAAAGCATAAATAAAAAACTATGCTGTTGCTTTTTAGCTTTGTAAAATTCCATGTGCTTTTAATAGTTGTAATTTTGCACATTTTAAACCTAGAAACATTCATTAAAAATTAAGTGTCATCTCATAAATAATATAAGCATACCTTTAAAAACTGTCCCAGTTCAAAGATTTACCTGTTTCTAGGAAAGCTCAGGAAAAATTCTGAGAGTTATCTTAATGTCTAAATTCTCTTATGATTTGCAAGGGCCATGAAATAGCAACAATGACTTCTTATCTATTTCATATTGTATGTATGTACACACACACACACACACACACACACACACATACAGAGAACAGTTATAGCATAGCTACAAAGATCACACGTGAATTGAGTTTTTTTTTAAACTGGGACTCCGCTGAGTATTTTCCTATCTTGTGGGAGAAAATGCCCTAACCTGCCTGCCCGCGTCGCCCATGGGTTGGTGGAAGGAATGGCGTACTGTGGAAGACACTGCATGGGGGACACTGATGGGGTGAATTAATACTAAAGGGCATGCCAGCACTCTAGGTTCTATTGCAACACAGCCCCAAATGGAGCATTTTAACAGTCTGGGGGCTTTGTCAGAGAGAAGCAGCTTTTCCTCCTCCGCAAAAAGGAATTTTTCCTGAGCACCTTCTCTGTCCGTTTCACTGCCCATACCCTGGAGGAAGAGGAACAAATGGGATCGGTAAACTTGGGGCACATGGAAAGCAACTGTTCCACCCCACTCCACTCGTCCTCCTGAAGGGCTAAGTCTTGTGTCCCTCCACACCCCCACCCGTCCCTGGCGGGACTCCTCCAGGGCATTCTGCTCCAGCCCTTGCTTAGCGGCCAGTAGAGCCGAAGCCCTCTCTGTGCTCTTGGCTTTCTGTAAACAGAGCATTCATCCTGTTGCTTATGCTCCAGTTTGTGTCCCAGCTTGTCAGAAACCAAGCCTGTGAGCACCCATTTTGGGGTAGTTTTGTTCCTTCTGCTCTATGGCAAAACACTAAACTCACTCTTGGCAAAGAGCGCTCATGTGTCACTGATCATTTTGACAAAACTTCAGGCCAAACCCACCACCTGATTTATAAGGAACCCACCAGCCATTGCAGAAGACAGTCAGTCCCCACTTGAATGATTTGCTTACCGACATCATGATTCTGGCCGTTTCACTCTACCATTTATACTGTTATTTATTTTTTATTTTAAATGTTCTTGTTTTTTACTTTAAAGTATTACATTAAAAAGGAAACTACATCACCACTGTCAAAGGAAAACGGGTACCATTTGTCAACGATTAACAGCAATAATGCACAAAGCACTTAGTAAATGCCAGGGACCATTTCAAGTAAACTCTGCATCTTCATGGCGATCCTGTGTGGTAGGAGCTATTATTGCTGTCCTGTGACAGACGAGGAAGCCAAGACACAGCACCTTAGTTACTTTTCTCTCATTGCTGAGACAAAATACCTGACACCAAAAGTTAAGTGAGGAAAGGTTTATTTAGCTCACAGTTTGTAGAGGTTTCAGTCCACAAACAGCCGGATCTGAGGCAGGGTGGCACGTCAGACAGGCAGAAGGAAGCAAGGCAAGGAAGGGACCTTAGCAGCTTCTTTCTGCCCCTTGTACCTAACAGGCTGCCAGGATCAGGGCGGTGCCAAACCAGTGAGTGGATTGATTCAGTAATCACACACCTGTAATCCCAGCATCACACAGTCTTCATTCAGCCACCTCTGAGACAACCCCGCCCATGACTACATGAGGCTTTGGGGCCATCTAGACACAAGCCATAACATGCGGAGAGATTAGGAAATGTGGTCCAAATCAGGCAGATCCCGAGGGCTGGCCTGGGGTCTGCCCCAAACAATCTGGCTCACTGTCTGCTCTCACACCACACACGTGGAAGGGAACCACAAGGACGAAGGCGGTAAAGAGAAATATATGCTGTCCCATTAGAAAAATGAAAATGAAATGCAAGGAAATGCAAGGCCTAGTAACCAACAGATTAACAAAAATCCACACCTGAAAATTCTACTGTTCTTCCACAGTCTCTTAGAATCACCCCGCTGAGCCCCGCTGGGGGAGACACTGCCCTCCCTTTACAGCTCGATTGCTCTTTTCTTACTGTGGAAAAGTGTCCTCAGAAGCAGACCGCATTCATCAAAGGCTGTGTCACCCCAGCCCGTCTCCTACCCACCTCTACCTGTGATGGGAGGTCTCTCTCTCTGCCGACCTCTCGCTGTGATGACTGACGCAGACACCTCGTGGGGTGTAATCATAAACGATTGTTTTTCCACAGTCTGTTTAAACGTGGTCAGGTTTCCTTTTCTTTAACGCTGGCTCTTGAAGTCATGCTTGAGTAAAAGAATGATCTACTATCATTCTAAACACAATGTGGCCTCAAGTCACTTTCAGTATTGCAGAGCGTCCCCTGGGTGGTCAGTGATGAAAGGTTACTCCAAGTTGGGCCTTCCCCTCGCCGCACGCCCCCCCCCCAGCCTGTGCCAGGCAGCAGTCTGTGGCCAACATCTGCATTCGGCTCTTTCTCCTCCACGGCCAGCTGATCATCTGCCCTGTCCCGCCCGGGGGCCGAAGCTCTGCCCGCCACAGTGAGAGCACAGGAGAGCACCTACTCCACAGCCATCCTGGGAAGGGAGCCCTCCTGCACCCAGGGCTGGCGGGCACCTTTGTGGCGTCTCACAGTTTTACCTTTTTGTTTATTTACAGTAATTCAGGGATACTGATGGAGATTACAGGGCAAGAACGCTTCAGAGTTATGCCTTGACTGCACCACTGACCATCCCCATTGTAGCCACTGCAGTCACCTTCCTTGGCATCAACCCCTGGTGTGTTTCAGGACCACGTGTCCCTTCCTTCTTGCAGCGAAACCCGACAGCATCAGGAGTCGGGGCAGGGACCAGCCGCGCAGTGGACAGCACTGCTCGAGGCCTCGCCACGGCCTGTTCACCGGCAAGGCAGTGAAAGCGGCCCGGCCTTAGCTCGCAGCTAAGGACTCCGAAGCACACAGCTCAGCTGGGTGGAGGACGAAGGCTCACTCACCTCACACGGAAGCAAGAGTGACCCTTCCCGCTGCACACCTGGAAGAGGTGGTTCCACCCTCCTTTTTATCTCCTCTAAGGCAAATGGATCTTTTGTGCAGACGTGCATTGAATTAGGTGACTCTAATACCAACAGGTGATCAGCTGACTTATTAAAACTTCTGTCCCAGATCCCAGGCTTTGAGACAATAAAGAAAACGGGTATTTCCTAGAAAGATGCTGACTTCAGAATAGAAGGCCGTGTGGCAAGCAGAGACCTCTGGCAGGCTCAGCTGGGGAGAGGACTGGGGAAGCCGGGTCAGAGACCTGGAACCGTAGTTCCTTTGTAACCAAAGCAGCAGCTTCTCCAAATCCCAGTTTGCACTGCTTATCACTTGACTTGGGCCTTCTTCCTGGTTTCTCCCATAAGTGAGCGCTGCACCTGAGAATCGAGCGGAGGAAGGAAAAGAGTAGAGGGCAAGGATTCCAGCAGGTGGATTCGAATCCAGATTTTCTACTTAGTATAGAGTCTCTACTTAACAGTTGTGTGGCTTCGGCAAATTACATAACCTTTGAGCCTCAGTCGCCTCAGCTCTAGAATAAAGATGAAAATGGCCTTTATTCTTCAAAACCCCAAACCAAAATAGAAGCCTCATGAAATGCCTTGTGCATAAACAGGTACTCAGCACATACCCACTCCTTTCCCTTCAAGGGCCACAACAGAAACTGTGTCCTGAAGGCACAGTAAGTTGGCAAAGCACTTTTAAATTTTAAAGCACCTTAACAGTTATTTTCTTATTTTGTTTTTTTCTAAGAGGAAAAAAAGAGAAGAGGAAGACATGAACAAAAGAAATCCATAAAAGGGAATTCTGGAAGAAGCACAGGACATTACATAACCCAAACACAAGCCTCGGTTCCCTCAGTCCTGGGAGGCAACAGCATGTACAGGCCCGCAGAGAGGGCGGGCCGCCTGGCGAGGTGACTCTGCATGCACCCTCTCCGTCCGAAGTGATCATCAGCCAACATCTGAGCGTGCTGCGAATCTGACCTGGAAGTTACTTCTGGAGAAGAAAGCAGTCTCGTCTTGTCGTTACAATCACCTGCAGGCAGAGCTGCTGCAGCACTCCGCCCTGCTGATCACTGACGTGCAGTCCTGGTGGGACCCCAGGACACAGCCAACTAGGCTGACCTATTAAAATTCCCTAAATGTCAGCTCTGTGGAATGGTGTGTGTGGACCTCTGCACATCCGTGCATCTGGAGACAGATGCAAAGCAAGTAAAGGATACTTTACAGGAATAAATGGGGCCAGAACCCAAGCAGGCCTTCCCCTCTGTTAGGATTTACATAGGAAACATCTCCCATGGCTTATGTGCTGGGCTTGGCCCCCAGCAGTGCAGTGCTCAGAGCTGGAGCTCTGGAATGTGACTGGACCATAAGGGTGCTCCCTTCTCCTGTGGATTAATCCACTGATGGGTTCACACTTTCTTGCATTCTTGGGAGGTGATGGAAACTGGGGGGAGGGGCTAGTTGAAGGGAGAGGGCCATGGAGGTATGTCTTGGAGGACCATATCTTGTCCCCAACCCCTCCCTCTCTGGGCCTTTTTCTTTCCTGACCTCTATGAGGGGAGTAGCTTTTCTCTGCTGCACTTTCCCACCATGATGTGTCTCCCTTGTCACAGACCTAAAAGCAATAAAACCAGGTAACCATGGACTGAAACCCTGAACCTTGAGCCAAAATAAACCTTTCCACCCTTAAGTTTATTCTTCAGGTGTTTTGTCATAGTGGCAGAAAACTGACAGATACACCTCTTTTCCTCCTTTCCAAGCATACTTGAATGGGCCCCCAGGGCTCTCCCAAGCTGTAAATCATGCCAAAGGAAGATCCATGCCCCACCATCCTGGCCAGCTGCACCACCTTTCTGGCCTTTGGTTAAGCCCTCAAAAAGGGCACACAGGGAGATAGTTCACAAAATATACTGACAAAAATTTGAGAAACATTGGCCACAGCAGGCAGCACGGCTTTGCACACATATGACAAAGTGAGGCAGGGCCTGGAGAAAAGAGTCTGTCCCATATCACTGCAGTAAACTGTGCTATTTCCGCCAGTGGCCGAGGATCCTGGGACCCAATGGCTTTGAGTCTGAATCCAAGTTCTGTCATTTGTTAACCACAGCAGCAGCATCTATAAAATGGACACAAAATTAAAAGCAGGTCCGAGAGTCTTTCCGAGGCTGAAACTGGATCTGTGTAAAAGCAGCACCTCTCGACCTCCTTCAGTCCATGGCGGTTACAGGAAGATGACATGTGTGCACTGTGACCCTATGACATGTTGCCACTGTGTGACCGCAGAGGTCGTAGCGCTGGAGCTCCTGGGGCCACAGTCCTGGCCTCCTCTCCAAGGGCTGCAGTGGCAACGGTGACAACAAATGGCATCAGCGCAGTGATTCTTAGGTGCCAGGTCTTGTTCTCAGCACTTCACGGTGATTAAATTATTTGACTCCCAAGCGCTGTCCTGCAGTGGGCGGACTGTTTTTACTCCAGCTGAGGAAGTTGCCCAGGACTGCAGTCTGTGAGTGTGAGTGCCGGGCCTGGCCCAGGCGGGCAGAAGCCGTGTCCTCACGGCCCACTACTAGGCCACAGGGTCACCAGCCAGAGCAGCTAGGGCACTTGGAAGCGCAGCCCTTCTCACCACCCTGCACCAGCACCTAAGGATCACTAACAATTAGGAAAAGCAGCTCAGTCCAGTGTGCGGAAGACTGGCCTAAAAGATACACAGCTTCTGTGACTCTGAAAGAGCAGGAGGGCAGGGCAGAGGGCACTGGCCCAGAGGTTGGCGCAGGAATCACAGAGAGACTGTCAGGGCTGGCTCAGGAGCAGCCACACCACAGGTAGGAGGAAAAAGACAATGGTACTGGTAAATTCCCCATGCTGGTGAATGCCCTGGGTTGTGTCTGATAAATCTAGCATTGGTGGTAGGAATGAGACTATTTTATTTTATTTTATTTTATTTCTGAGACAAGGTCTTACTATGTAACTCTGGCTGGTCTTGAACTCGCTGGCCTAGAACTCATGGCAACCCTCCTGCCTCAGTCTCCCAAGTGTTGGGATGACAGGCATGTGCCACTACACCTGGCTGAGCCATTCTACTTATAACTGTGGCATTACTGGCATAGTTCTTCCTAAACTGGCAAGGCCCGAGGAAGCCCAGGGTACAGCTGAAATACTCTGCTTCACTTCAAATGTCTGTCTAGCTGGTTATAAATTGTCAATCCCTAAAAGATGGAAACCGTGTCTCTTGTATTTTCATAGCCACCAGTAATTGTGAGAGGCCTTTATTTACATAGTAGGCCATTAATAAATGAGTAATAAGGTCATTTAAATATATTTAATAAGGATCTCTACTTAGGGTCATCTCTTCAAACAATTATGGACAGTCCCTGACTTAAAATGGTTCAGCTTCCAATTTTTTTACTTTATGGTGTCTTGACAGCACACCCATGCTGCCACTTCATATTCATTCTCAGTATGATCTTCAAGAAATTTTAGGAGCTATTCAGTAGTGTATCATAAAACAGGCTTTGGTTTGATGGTTTCTCCCAGCTGTAGGCTGAAGAGAGAGTGCTGAGCATGTTTAAGGTAGACGCCACTAAGCTGTGATGTTCTGTGGGTTGCGTGAGTTTACGGATCAGACCTGTTGTAAATCAAGGAACGTCTGTACCTTCAAATTCCGAGTTTTCCTTTGCAGAAACAATGGGATAAACCAGTGGCAGCGAGCCTGTGGCACAAGCACTGCAGGAGGCTGACTGTATCACTGAAAGCTCTAAAAGGTTCACCGTCACCGGCATAAACCAACTTCTCTGATTTTAAATAAAAACAGGAAAACACATACTAGCAGAAAAGCCTCTACGATGTTCCAAAAACAGGCATTACACATCAAATCTATGGAAGGCTCCTTTTTAACACTAAACAGAGTCTTTCCTCTTTAGAGAGGGGATTATTTTGAGTCTCAAAAATACTGTTTGAAACTCAATCCTGTCACTTCCCCTACATCAAGGAACTGGTTGATTGCTGGCTAACATGTTTCCGATTCTGAGTGCATGTGTTCTGAGTGCAAAACGTTAATTTGATTTTGCACTCGGGAAGGCAGCATTGCTAGGATTTGTGCCATGACTCTTTAGGCCAGTGGCTATCAAATGTATGAAGGAGGTTTCAGCTGGTTTGAAGCGCTGGACATCCTAGTGCTGGTGTGGAGGTGCCACAGGGACAGAACGTGACAGAATGGAGATAAATTCAGAGAGACCACGTTTCCTTTCACGGACCCCTTGGAGATGCTTGTCACGGGGACTGAAAATTCTATCCTACACAAAATAATGTGGTTTCGGAGTACGGTGCCAGACAGACAAGTATGGACACACTGCAGCTTGGGAGTCAGACCAGCCAGCCTCTTGTTTTGGCAAATGAAATTTCACCGATCCACGGCCACACCCATTTATTTCTGTATTGTCTGTGACTGCTTTTGCTGTCCTATATCTGCAAAGTAGACAAGTTTCAAGAGATCGAATGGCCAGCAGAGCCAGGGCATTTATCATTGAGCCGTCTACATTTCTTATTTAGAATAACCCCAGAGTCACAGATACCAACATCTCAGTGACTACTCAGAGTGCTATCAAAGTTCGTTTCACCAATCCACAGCCCAAACTCCTGAGACACTGCAACTTAATTAGGGTAGTTAAATATTTCTCAAGAGGCATAAAGGGATTTATTAGGCAGAATCATAAACGTATACCATTAAATCTTTTTAAACAGTTGTAGTTCACACCTTAAACTGTCACCAGGATGCTTACTACAGAGGAGCACGTTTTGTGCTCGGTGGCAGTAGGGGAGGTGGAAGGTAGAAGGTCTCGCTCCTGATTCCGGCATCTAATTCATACTCAGATCGTATTTGGGTCTTTACTGTATCTCCCTAGTGAGTGAGTACTCTGCCTATCCCTCCCGTCATGAGTGAGGAAAAACTCTAAAACATTAAAAAGCATAAGAAATAAAATCGAAAAATCCAGCCCTCAATTCTCAAGATGTGATGCCTATTTCCACTTTTGATGCCTACCCAGCTGTATCCTTGCAAGCTTGGCCCACACAGCTTCCCAGCCAAGCAGCACTTGCTCAGTGACGGGCGATTGCACCCTGCAGGAGCCCCTCCAACTCGCTCCTTCTGCTCTTTTCTCTGCTCATGCCAAGCTCCCCCCAAACACTGCCTCCCTCACATCCTTGAGGAGCAGGGGGGGCAGTATTACCATTCTTGCCAGTGATGACTTTTCTGACATTCCTCCCCACAAACACAAACAAAGGAAAAGTATAAAAAGAGGAAAATCTAAGAAGGAAAAAAGAAAGTGGTAAAAAGCCAACATATAGTGAAGAAAAATATGGTTGGAAAAAGGGAAAGAGGTGCGCAGGGTTACATGAAGGGCAAAAACCTATCAACCAAGAAGTGGTAAAAGCCGAGCTGTCAAAAGGAAGTGAAAATGCAGCGGCCTGGCCTCACACCAGCAGGGCGCTTGAGTTTATCCCCTTTGGCCTCGCTCTTCTAGCATGCAGATCACATGGCCTCAGAGAGGATATGACCATCGTGGCACTTCCCATACTTGCAACCCAAGAGTTTTGTGATGTTGGTGGTGGAGCTCTCCCTTAACAGTCATCACACCCCATGTGTGCAGAATCCCACCTTCACAAACATCACAGCACACTGCAATGTCTTTGTTCTGCTTCTCGTTAAATAGAGCTGCATGACTAGCCTGCGGAAGAGGCTACCATCTACTGACAGTTATCCAGCAAAACTAAATCAAGTCCCGAAACTCAGGATCCACCTCAACTCTTCCAGCCATCCCAGTCATGAAGAAAACGCATTTCCCCATATTGTACCTTTCCACTGCTCAGAAACCTCAGCTCAGGGCTCTCTGATTTAGGGTCTGTCACTTCAACTCCGAACAAAGTATCTGTTTACTACTTCTGCAGCAGAAAACAAGCCATACCTTAACTTTTAGTGGATGCTAATTTTTTGTACTGAATTTATTATTGTATTAATACCAACAATACTGTAGGGTCTGTTTTATAGACATTTAACACTACATATTCATAGCTGGGTTAAGGATAAGGTAGGTGAGGGACCTAGAGCACAAAATTTAAAGAGGTGCTCACTTTGGGGGTTGTGTAAGTATAGTCAGCACGCTTTGATCACATGGAAGCTCGTGGGTAAAGACTCCATCCTTCCATCCCTGAGTGCACAGTGTGAAGTGCATTCTATCGGCTAGGCAACAGGGTGGGGTGATTGAGTTCCAGTTGTCCACAGCAGTGACCACTTGACAGCAAACATTTCATTTGCCGTGGCCTCCTCCCCTGTTTTATTCTTTTGCAACTCTCACCCCACCTCCGTGAGCTCAATTCTCAACTACACTTTCTGAATGCAAGCCTGCAGCCAAAGCTCTTCTTTCTGGGAAAACCCAAGCTAAGAGATTTTGAGATTTTCTACAGAAAGCAGATGATCAAAACAGGACTCCAGAATTAGAAGCTACCAGGGACCAGCATCAATATCAAAAGACTTGCTGCTAATAAAGGAAGTGAGGTGTGGGTGGAAAGTCAACCATAGATTTCTGCACTTGACCATCATGGGGGAGTGAGAATTATAAGAATTGTGGGGCTGGCTGGCTTTAGTTAGCTGCATTCACATTGTAGATGGTGTAGAAAATTAGGTTCAGGATTTTTATTGAACAAGCAGAGCTCCGGAAGTCTCTGACAAATCTCTAATGCCTAAACCAGGGACATGATAGGATAAGATTGGGCCTCTGAGATCTAGACACAGAAACACCTGAGACCCTTGAACATCTGAAGTCAAAATTCTTGATAGTGAAAAAAGCAGAAGTCTCCCTCTTGCAAAAGAATGGTCTCCTCTCAACTGGAGACCCTGCGAGGACTTACCTGAATCAGGAATATCATGTGAAAAGCTCGTCTATCGCAGCAGCTGCCACTCTTCCCCTCACTGCCCCATAACAGGTTATACCACAGCCCAGGAGGTTCCTCTGTGGCAGCAGTGAGGATCCGTGCTCACTCAGGATCTGCTAACACTGCTGGTGGGAACCTGGAGAGCTGTATTAGTCAGTATTCTTTAGAGAAACAGATACAATGGTAGATATATGAATATGTGAGAGCTTATGAACTGGCTTCCTTGGCTTCCTACAAGTCAGACGTAGAAGGGTGCAGAGGGTCCATCTGCGCTCTGGAGATCTGGAGGGCCCAGCCGAAGGTCTGGAGGTCCGAAGGATCCAGGCGAAGGTCTGGAGGTCCAAAGAATCCAGGTGAAGGTCTGGAGGTCTGAAGGATCCATGCAAAGGTCTGGAGGTCCAAAGGATCCAGGTGAAGGTCTGGAGGTCTGAAGGATCCAGGTGAAGGTCTGGCAGTCTGAAGGATCCAGGTGAAGGTCCTAGAGGTCTGAAGTATCCAGGTGAAGGTCTGGAGTTCCAAGGATCCAAGTGAAAGTCTGGAGCTCCTCCAAAGGAACCAAAGCTGATCCAAAGAAAATGGGAGGGATATATCCCTCTTCATTTCCCTTTTATACCATCTAGAGAATGGGCTGCCCTAGGTGGATCTTCTACACCCTAGGGTGTAGAATTGCTAAGCCGATTTAGTTAAGCTTCTCTTACAAGTTGACACAATCAACCAACCATCACAAGAGCAGATGGTGTACGTGAGGAAGGGTCTTTGGGGTTTTAGGGTAGGAAAGAGAAAGTACAGCCAGGTTAGGGGAGAATTGATTAATATCCTATGACATCCATACTATGCTGGCAAAATCATCTAAGACTGGTCCAGAAAATGTGGCTGGAATGGCTCCCTTGAAGCCTGGACATGACAACAGCCGATGGTAAACGAGGCAGTGACTATGGAATTGTCTTAGCAGAGCACCGAGGTAGAAGTCAGAAGGCTCTTGGAAGGCAGAATGTTAGAATGGATCTAGGTGAGACTACAGGACTCAGCCCCTGAATGGGTTCCCTGGGAGGTCCGAAGGGCGGTCCCTTCCCGTCTGTGTACAGAGCACACAGGCAAGAGGCCCCCAGGCTCACTAAGAAGCCAGGCAACAGCTGTGCTCCACAGGTTAAAGTCAATAGTAAGAGCTGCTGCTGCGGACCTGGGCCCTGGACCTCAACCATCAAAGCATCTGTGGGACTGATGGAATTTGAGAGTGGCAGGGGCCAGGTGGCAGCCTTAGGGACAAGGTGGAAATGACTGTTCTGTTAATGTTTGGCTCTTAAATGTCTTCCAAATGCCATCTGTTAAAGGCTTGGTTGCCAGCCTGTGTCATCACTGGGAGGAGATGGACCCTGTAGGAGGTGGGGCTAGAGAAAGGAAGTTATGTCATTGGGTGTGACCCTGAAGGGGACTTTGGAATCCCAATCCCTTGATCTCTTTTTGCTTCCTTGCCACCACGAGATGAGTACCTTTGCTCTGCCATGTGCTCCCACCACCATGTCTTGGCTCTCCACAGCCCCAAAGCAACAGAGCGAGCCAATCACAGACTGAACCTTCTGAAACCATGAGCCAAAATAAACCACGTGCTCTTATAAGTTGATTTTCTCAGTGGTAGGAAGCTGATTAACACATGTCCAAATGACGTCAAGGCTGGAGGAATCGTCAGGAGACTCCACCTCCAATAACTAGACTACCTGGGCCCAGAACCAATAGAGGGAAGAAAGATTGGGCCCTGTCACCGTTCTCCATGACACACTTGCTAAATAAGAGCATCCTTTCTCCACAACCTTCAGATCTGTTTGTGAGCCTCTGGGTTCTCAGGGAGAGGGAGACTTCTATCAGAAGATGCAGTCAGGACCCTTTGAACTTGAAGATATGGCAACTATATGAGCCATAATCATACGGGCTCCTCGAGAATCCCAGAGGACCAGCAGGCAAAGAAAAGATCATGGGCAAGCTGAGAGTGTGGGCTACTGAGCCTGATTACAGTAGAGATCCAAGATTAATGCTGCACAATAGGGGCAGGAAGGGGAGGGTCTGGGCACCAAGGAATTTACCAGGTGGCTCATGGTGCCTCTGTGCCTGGTGGTCTCATTAAATGGGAAATTTTTGCAACCATGATGCAACAGGTGTTAAAAACAAAAATAAACAAAGACTCAGACCTCTCAGGGAGGAAGATCTGGGTAGCGGAGCAAGCAACTTAGACCTGCTTAAACACTGCGTGTGAATGAACTCTAGAATAGGTTGCAGGAGACTGTGATGATGAATACCAATTGCAGCCATGGGATCAATTGCAACATAAGGACTGTAGCTTGTACCAATAACCCTGCTGTTTTACACTTGTTATAGGATTGCAGCAATTCTGTTGATAGCCTGAGCAAAAGATTTTCACCAAAAACCCATAGTGAGTGTCACATCTGATGTTAAAGCTTTTGAAACATTCCTTTAAATTCGGTTTCAAGACCAGAATCCCTGCTACTAAGATAGCTAATTAATACCCTGCAGACATCCTAATATATTAAATCAAGAAAAAAGTTGAAAGGAATAAAAATTGGAAGAAAAGAGGTAAAACTGTCTTTGATTGTACACAATGTAATCATCCATATAGAAAATACAAGGAAATCTGTAAATAAATTACTAGAATGGATAAGATTGGCTAAGTTGTGAAATACAGCCTCCACATTGTAAAACCAGTTTTACAGTGGTTTACTGTAATGGCTTATGGTTTATCATTTACAACCATAATATTGAATTGAAAATAAAATGTAAAGAAAATTTCAACACAATGAAGTATGTGAAGATATTTTATATGGAAAAAGTGACAAAACTTTATGGGGGATTTAAAATGCATGCATAAACAAAGAAATATACAATTCAAGGAGAATCATAACTGATCTATGCACCAAACGAAATTCCAAAGGAAATTTCAACAAAATTTTTTATGAAATTTTGTAAGTGGTGTCTACATTTTACATCCAAGAGGAAGAGGCCAAGAAGAGCATAAGCAATTTTGAAAAACAAGATGGAAAACTATTCTTACTAAATAATAAGACTTCTCATAAGCTACTATAACCAAGATTGGGCAGAATCTTTAAAAGAACTCCAAAGCTATCGAATTCAGAGGACTTAGACATGAACCAAAGCCTATATGAAAACATGATAGATGGGGGAGGTGAGATTTCAAGTGACTGGGAGAATAGATTGATAAATAATAAATATCCCAGACAACTGGTTATCTTTGGGGAAAATAATAAATTTTGATCCTGTACTATACCATAAGCAAAGTTAATTCTAAGTATATTAAATATGAATATATGAGAAATAAAACATGAAACATTTAGAAATATAAATTTGTACATGTGTGACCTTTGCTAGAAAGGGTTTCTGTAAACACACACACACATACACACACACAAATCATTAGAGATCAAAAGATGGTCTTTAGCTCAAATTTAAACCTCTCTCTCTCTCTTTCTCTCTCTCCCTCCTTCCCTCTCTCTCTCTGTATATATATATAGATAGATAGATAGATAGATATAGATAGATATAGAGAGAGATATGGAGAGAGATTATATATATATAGATAGATAGATAGATAGATAGATAGATATATCTTTCACACTACATTCCGTATTCCCATGCTACATTGTCCCAAATAAATGAGATAATCAAGAGTAGGCAAAAAAGATTTTTTAAGACAGAAGTAGTTGAGGACAAAATGTAAGACTAAGTAAGTAAAGAAAAATTATATACTTTATGTAAGAGTTAGAATTCTTCATAGCACAGAATTATGAAGACGAATTACTTGCAAACCAGCTCAGACACATTTCTCAGCAAAGATCAGACGTAATTCAACAGCTCTGCACATCTTAGTAGTTTGTGCTTCTGAACTTCAATTAATTGTCCTCTTCAGAGTATCTGCAACCCAGTAACCCAAGTTCATGTTTCTTCCCTTTTGAAAGTATTTTGCCAAGCGGGTATGAACAGAGCACAGAGAAAACTTCCTTTGTGGTGACATATAAAACAGTCTTAGCGCGTGAAGCCAGTAAGCCCCTGGAGATATTGTACTTTCAGTGTCAATCACCTGGCACAGCACTGTAAGACTCTGAAAGGATCATCAGTCTCACAAACTTAAATTGATTAATGTAATGAGGATGCTTGGCAAAGAAGCAAATATAAGGCAGAGAAAGAAGTGAGATTTCTAACCTAGTAGCTAACGCCTTGGAAGTTCGTATTGGCAAAAAGAGAAAACATGCCATCCTATCGAGCTTGTGACGCACCTTATTCTTTCACGTGGCCTAAGTTTTTTTCTAGGTTTACTATATCAGTTATTAGTGCATTTTAAAATGTCTCCTATATTATACGTTTACGTATACGACAGGTTATTTCTTGACCTGTCATTTATCTGTTTTACTCTTTACGTGTGTTAAAGGGTAAAACTGTAATTTCAGCCACAGTTTCGGTCTCTCTCTTCTCTCCCCCTTCCTTTCTCCCTCCATTTTCCCTCCTTACCCTCCCACCCCACGCCCTCCTCGGCTTGCATGTGTGATAGTACATCAGATTACACTAGAATCCAGATCCCAGACGTGGTTTTTTGGAAAATAGTGATTACAATTTAGTTTAGAAATTCACCTTGCAGCAAAGTCTCCCGCTGGGAGAAGGAAATTTTAAGTTAGCAATTGCTTCCAGTGGCGAGGTAAAGGTTGTGCTCATGCACCATATTAACTGCAGGAGCAGACAGTGAGGACGTTCTGTAAAACTACAGCGAGCAGTTCAGGGGCCTGGAGGTATCAGCTCAGCAGGGCAGCTCACTTACAAACTTGTCCACTCAAGCAAAGCTTATCTGTGAATAGCCACGAGACTTTCAAGCACAGTCGCTTCTCTGCCCTCTATCACGGCGAGAAGCCATTGATTATTATTTGGTTAAATCAACTATCCAGATCAATTACAATATTAGCAAAATTAATTTGTGAAAAGAGTCTTCCAGCAGGGCAAAGCCTGCTCCTAGTCTACACATCTAGCGATACCTTGAAAACAGACCTGTATCTCACTAGGCACTGAAGATGCGTCGCTCAGAAGACACAGGCCGAGGGGCCTCTCACTGGAAATCCAGGAGGTGGGGCGGTACCCACAGGCACAGCCTTGTATTTGCAGATCCCCGGAGACTGTCTCCTTAAATGTTGTGCTCTAGGCTCCTGACTTTCCCTGCCCTGCTCCTAGCTAACAGGACACAAACAGGATAGACGAACCTGAGTGTGCACCCAGTGACATCCTCAGGCCATGCTGGTGTGTCTCTGACAGCTGAGGTCCTTGTGGGAAACTCCGGAAATCTGGAAGGCTTTGCCTCTGACTTGAAACGTGTTGTGCTGTAGGATATGTGTAGTTACCTGCCTAGAGGTAAATTTCTGGAACTTTTGCTTTATTTTTTCTGTGTCCTTTTTCCTGTGTCTCTTGGTATCTTTCCATCAATTACATCATTGTCCTGAAGTATCACCTATGCAACACTTAACACTAAAATAAGATTCTAAATCAAAGTACAGAAAGAGAAATCAAGGTCAGCACCCGTGAACAGCAGTGATTATACTGCAGGTCTAAGGAGTTAGCAGACAATAGCAGACCTATAGACGGAGGGCTCAGTAAACTAGGTTATTCTTCACTTTCACTTACAAATGCTGTATTAGCTATTTGACAGTTTCTTAAATAAGTCTCTCTCTCTCTCTCAAAAGTCAATATTTTACTAACTGCAAATAAAAATGTGTAATTCAATATCAACAAAGAAATAATATTGTTCTAAAACAACTGAACTAATGTTCCAGGGTTCTGGTTAAAACTACACCCCTAGTTTCCTCCTACCTTAAGGTCAGTTTCCCTCTCCACTACTGTCACTGCCGTCGCCTCCTGCCTCAGGTCTCTGAAGTCTGGCATCCTCCATGCTTTGCCCAAGTCAGTCTCTCCCAAATCCACAAGTTCATCCCCCGTGCATCAAAAATCCACCCAGCCATGCGCTCCTAGTTTGTATCTCCAGTCTGGACTTCTTTTGCGAACTCTCATCTGTGGCTGCATATTCAATGGCCGGAGAAATCTCAAAATAGAATCAGATCATAGCATCCCCATGTGCAAAACTGCCCCACCCTTCTCACCGCAGCCCAGAGCCAGATGTGAGCCGGCCACCTGTTTGACATCACTCTCTCACTGTAGTCCGGCCTTCACCTGGAACACGCTTGGTAAGCTGTGCTAGCGGCACCCCGCAACCCCCGGCAAACATGCATCCTACACGCCCAGCCTCAAGGCTCTTAGCAGATTCTGCAGTGAGCTCATTTACTGTTTATTTGCCATTGCTGCCCTTCTTCCTGGTAAACAGATCCCACGAATTTAGGATTAGTATTGCTGCATAGCACATTCAGATCACGCTCCTTGGGTGGAGGCAGCATAAATTTGAGCAGTGCAGACTCAGAGGGGCCCTGATGCTTACTTATTGCTCTGTCCCCGTGTCTGGGCTGGTGCTGGTGTCTAAATGGTGCTCAGGTAATTCCGCTTTCCAGTAAAAGAGGGAATGAACCTACAACTCCAGACCGATTCTTTTAAAAGTCTTGTGAGCACGTGCAGCTTGCCACCAGACACCACCCCCACTCTGGCTGGAATAGCAGAGAGTTCCACAGAAACTCAAACTATGTTATTAAGGGCAGGTCAGATAAGAGCTAAGAACTTTACTTTATTTTTGAAGTCAGTTTAGCTTTGTGATCATTTAAAATATCAGTTTGATTGAATTACATAAAATTTTAAATGTAGCCATGAAAGAAGAAAATAGTTCTTTTCCGTAATTTCACCTTTCAGATGTATGATCGCCTAAATGCATCATTTACTATTTTGTATCTTTTGAAATTTTTTTCTGTCCTCTGCAGACATTTTTCAGTATGGAACTTCACCCAAGTTTATAATACATTTTGCAGAACCAAGAAGAAAGAACAATATTCTAACTACTAGCAATAACTGAAGGAAGCCTAGAAGATCATGTTGATGCTTTTAGATTATTTCTACTAGTCTAATAAATAATGTTACTTAAAATATTTGTAATTAGTTAATCAACAAATCATTACTCTTAAAATTCCAAACTCTGATTGCATATATCAAAGAAGTGTTTGGTAATCAGGTCAGAAGCCAGAATCATTAGTTTTAAAAGTTAGTGTGCGCCACTCATTCATGCAGTATTTAACAAATGCTCACCAAGCATTATAGTGTCCGTGACATCCCCTGGTGACAGCGGTGGCAAAAACCCATACCTTACCAGGGCATGGTCCAGCTGGCAGATAGCAGGTGCCAGATTGGTAGACAGAGGTATATGACGGATAGAAGATAGATAGATAGATAGATA
>PVJO010015178.1:0-45717 GCA_004026905.1 Hystrix cristata | reverse complement strand
GGCAGGGTGGTGTGGCAGACAGGCAGAAGGCAGCAAGGTAGGCAAGGGGAGCAAAAGAGTCCGAAGCATCTTCTTCCTGTGCCTTACATTTTATCCAGGTGGGTAGAATTAGGGTGGTGCCAAACCACTCAGTGGATTGATTTAATAATCACACGCCCTTAATCCCAGCATCACACACTCTAGATCCAGCCACCTCTTACCACATGAAGCTTTGAGGGGACATCTAGGCACAAACCATAACACCTGGAAAGCTTTCTATATTGAAAACTGTGTGGGGCAGCAGTGCCTGGCTCTGGTTTATTTAATGCCATGCACCAGCTGTGAATCTGGGAGGCGTCTTCATGTTGTGCGTTGTTCTGCGTGCTGGTCTGATTACAGAGGCGCATTCCCCATCCCAAACTTACGCAAGGCAATTCTGAATCATTTGTACGTTGTATCTGGCAGCCAGGCCTCTTCTTTCTGACTGCACATTGGAATAATAGAAATGTGGCTCTAGTCTTTGAACCTTTGTAATTTTCTAAAATTATTTTTTCTTATGAGAATCAAATGTGTTAGAAAAGACAAAATCTTAATTAAAAATGAAATTTGAGCTGCATATGGTGGCACATGCCTGTAATCCCAGCATTCTGGGAGGCTGAGGCAGGAGAATACCACGTTTGAACCCAATCTGGACAATTTAGTGAGAAACTGTCTTAAAATAAAAACTATAAAAGAGCCGGGGATGTAGCTTGGTGTGAAGGTCCTAGGTTCAATCAGCAGTATCACACACACACACACACACACACACACACACACACACACACACACACAGATAGAGAAAAATTTACCACCATCCTCAAAGTGAGCTATATCTTGTTGACTCCAGTTTTAAAATTTCCATTTTTTTCCTTCCTTTAGGATTTTACCAAAGTCTTCATGATACCTACCTACAATCGTTATAAAACTCCGATGTCATCAATTCAAAGGCTTTTGAGGTGGGAATTCAGACTTTTGTGTTTGATCCCAATCAACAGTTTGGCATGCTCAGAGCAATAATTTGAGGACACTGGAGCTTTCAGATTTCCTCCCAAAGTGTTCAGAATGGAAACTAACCACTTAGAAAGTAGTAATCCTGAAAACCCACTCTTCCTACGTCATCCCGAAACAATAGCCAAATTCTTCCGCACTGAAGAAAATTTCCTAAGTGTTTCTCAAATTCAATGTACAGTACTTCCAGTTTGAGTCCCTGGAATATTCTTTTCCGTGTATCCCTTTCGACTTCTAGCTTTTTCTTTTGGTGTTGGAGTTGTTTACCTTCGGCAGTTTGACTCCCATGTCTAGATGTCGCCTGACCACACACCTGTGCGTGGCCTCCCTCAGAGTCCATGCCCAAGTAGTACAAGGGTCCAGCCCCTCTCTAGTTCTTCATTCTTCAAACTTAGATTCAGAGGCAACCCCTCGACTCACAAGTCCCAGAGGTGCTACTCCAGATTGCTAGCATGATGTTAATGGAGATAAAGGAAGAGACGGGAAAATTCATACTGTCAGCGATAAAGCATTTATTTGCAGTGCGGTGAGGAAGAATATCAGCTAAATTTGATACCGTGTTTTTATAAGATCCTGAACGTTTTCTTGCAGTCTAGCACTCACATTACAGTCTGTGTTTCTTGGGGTTGATGATGGCACTGGCTGATGGTTGGGGTGATGTTAACTATTTCCTCCTTCCCTTTCCTCATTTACCATAACTATGTACAATACATAACTATGTACATTTACATAACTATGTACACTTACATAACTAGGTACAAAAGAGAAAATACTCTTTTTAGTACTCTGTCATAGTTTTAATTATGTATGAATTAAATCTGTAATATTCTGCTATTACTCTCAAACACATGTGAACGCTTCTTTGTTTCCCCATCAGGCCCAGTGTGCCGGGCCGTGGTCCCGTTTCCGAAGCCATCCTGACCTGCAGGACCTGGCCCTTGGGAGCTCCGCAAGACAGAGCTTTGGGTGTTTCCCTGCGAGGACTGTACGACAGTGTGGGGAACAGAAAAAACATTGACTTTGTGTCGGACAGATTCCAGGACTTATTTTAGTCCTGTGCGCCTCAGTTTCCCTACTTGTAAAAGAATGATAATAAAATCTCATTTGTGTGCGATGTAGTGTGTTAAGGTCTTTGCCTGGTCACACAGTTTGCAAGCCACAGATGTTTTCATCTTTCTTACATGCTCGTAGCCTCTTGATGGCCCTTCACTTGCTGCTATTTCCTGTCACATGCTGGCCTGGGGAGCCCTCCAGGACGAGGGTGATGTCTTGTTTACACCTGACCTCCAAGGGGCCAGGTCAGAGCCGGGCAGAGCGCGGGGGCTCCATGCATGGTGGGTACGCTAAACTGTGTTCACCGCGATGATGTCAGAAACTTGGCAGAGATTTGAGAGATTTTGGAAACAAAATAGAATGATAAAAACCTTGTCCTGTGCCATCTGTTCAAACTCATCTGTGATATTCAGGACTCAATGCTTGCTGAACAAATGGTATTAATAAGAACATTTGTAAATGAGTCCCGAGGGAAAGTTCTGTAAGGCTGAGATGAGGTGACTCCCAGAGTGCTTGGCAGGTACCTGACGTAGTAAGTACTCATTGATTCAGCCAGAAGGTGATGAGCCAAATAGGAGGCACACAATTAGTGGGTGGCAATTAAGTAAAACGGATGACTTGGGAGATGCAGGTGGCAATCATTCACTTTCCACTTATGGGGTGTGTGCATGTGTTTCTGTGTGGCAGAAGGGACAGCGCGGGGAGGACAGGTGCTCAGTGTACTCATGTGAGCCTCTGGGGGAAGTAATTTATCATTTCATGGCTGCATTAAACACTGGCCTCGATTATTGAAGGTCACTGACCTAACAGAAGAAGGACAGGTTATCCTCTGCCTCCCAGATGAGATACAAAACTGAGACTGGTGGACAGAAAAAGAGACAGTGAACAGAAGAAGAAATGGTACTTGTCTTCTCGTCGTGTTTGTCTGGTTCACCTGCTGACAGAAAGACAATATTGTTAATGAATGTAAACTAAGACTCACGAAGTATCTCATTTAATTTTTTAATGCAAATGAATGCAGCTTTTATTTTACATGTGAGGTTTCTGAGTCACCCATAAGTACTGCCAGTATTTTTCCTGCCCCGTTATGGAGTTATCAAATCTGGTAATTAGAACCAAATGGGTCTCCTGAGGCTGTATCAGAAAGGAGTGGTCACTGCTTCATGGCCAAGAGGAAGACACTGCGGGTCCTGCTGCTGCGGTCAAGGGTCCAGGAACTGCAGGGGACCAAGAGGGCTGCAGACAAGCCCCGGGATCCACCATCTCAGCTTCCTTCTACCCGCTGCTCCTAGGCCTGAGCAGCTTCATTCTTACCCTTGAGCATAGTTTATGCAAAGACTAGGAAATGTAGGGTCCGATTACCGTTTGATGAGGAAGGTGGAGGTATGTTGGAAGGCATGAAGGCAGGTATGTGGTGTGTCTAACAGGGTCTGTCCTTCCCCAGACTTTGGTGTGATGTGGGGAAGCTGCGGCCTCCTCTAAGCCTCTGAGTTCTCTGGCTGATTGTGACCTTGCTCCCATGTGGCCACGATGCTGTCCTAGAGGTCCCAGAGAACAGATGTGGGAGGGCTTTGTCAGACACGTCATGCCGTGTGAATTCACGAAATGCATATTTTATGCCGTACATATCCTGAACAAGGAGGAAAAAGGAACGGGGAGGGGGGAGCTCTCGGACCATTGCAAGGAAATCAGCTCATGGGGAGCTACAGAGTCGCAATAAGGAACACACAATCGACCAATGAGCGCTCTTTCCTCCCCACCCCCAGCCACCAAACCTCCTGCTCCCTCTTGGCCTCTGCACAGGGATGTGTCAGCTGGAATGCTTTTTGAGATCATTAAGTGTAACCCCAGGCAGTTATTTCATGGTCGTTCAAACCTCCCACCATTTATTTTAATCTCTTCTCATAAACTGGATAAAGCTGGTGGAAGGCTCAAGGGAGAGGACAGTGGTGGGGAGCGTTCCATGGGAAAAGGACTATGAGAGTTTCTGGCCCTTGTTTAGTTCTGCATCTGCCAACACGAAAATATACAAAAATAACTTCCCCTGAAAAGTGGGCTCATTGGCAACCCACTCGGGTCCCCTCCTGTCTCTCAGGAGCACTCTTTCTCTCTCTCAATAAATTTCCTACTCTTAAAAAAAAAAAGAAAATAAACAAAAATTCCAATCTGAGTGGCACAAAATATCCGAAGTTGTTTTGAAATAAAGCCCAGATTCAAAGGCAGTGGTCTGCTACTTTGAACAATATCATTTTGTAATTCAACAAAGAAAAAAATGTCCCAGGGGTCGTTAATTTTGACTAAAACTATGTACAGTCTTACAGGAATTAACAAATTATAATTTAAGTAGATTTCTGGTGCTGTTAATTAGCACAAATATCATTCCACTGTCAGAATATAAATACGCCCATGTCAGCTGAGTGCGGTGGTGGGCACGTGTAATCTCAGTGGTCTGGAAGGCTGAGGCAGGAAGTTTGAGCCCAGCCCGAGCAACTTAATGAAACTCTGACTCAAAAAATATAAAACGGGCTGGGGATATGGCTCACTGTACAGGTCTAGCTTTAATCCGCAGGACCCCACCTGTGTCTTACTAACCACCATCATGGCTTGCCTGAAATTATCAGCTATTATTGACATTTTTACAGTTTACATTCTTATCTGTAAACCTACTATCCCTAGTTTCAGCAGGGATGTTTACTATCTCAAATGATTTATCCAAACGTTAATAACAAAGAGTGGATTCTATGACCCAGGAGCTAAAAGATATCTTTAAAATATCTGCTACAGATGGTGTAATCTGAGAGTTGCAAGTTCTTCACCTGACTTGGTAGATTTTTACAAGTTACTCTGCTCATTTAACAGAAAGGACTAGTGCATACGCTTAGATATTATGCATATATAGTAATAATAATAAAATATTCCTTGATTAAATGGCAATAATTGCTTCAGTTATGACAGCTGCTGTAACAAACAATTCTCAAAATGCATGAAGGTGACTCGCTAGGGAATTTAATTTCTCAGTCCCACGAAGTCCAGCACTGGAGCCTTGCCAGTCAGTGGCTCCCTTCCAAGTGTGACTGGGGACCTGGGTTCCTTTCCCCCTGGGGTGCTCACATTGTAAGCGAGGATTTCCCACGTGGCTGGCTCATCTCCATAAAATCAGTGGAAGAGAAAGCAGAGAGGATGATGTCCAAGAAGCTTTTAGGGACAGGGAATAGCCCACTGGCTGGAACTCAGGCTGAGTCTGTGGGGCAAGGAGGAAGCAGGTTTGATGAAGAACTAGACAGACTCTGCTCTACCCCGAACAGTGCCTTGCACACTGCGAGTTCTTGTTGAGCGTTGGCTACTCTTATTATATTGACTATCGACTCACAATTTTCATAATACTTTTTATTTGGGTCACATGACAAGTGGCAGATGCTTTAGTGAACGTAAAGAGGACCAAGATCTAGGCCCTTATTTGGAAGAGAAGTTGAAAAGGATGCACATAATCCATTCCTTAGACTAAAATCAAGCTTCAGTAAACAAGGTTTTTAAAGAAACTATGTATAGTCAGGCCTGTGCTGTGAAAAATGTGATTGGGGCAGAGTGAGCTATTCACTGTTAACTGCACAAAGGAAAGAAATGTCTGTCCCCCCTCTAGCAATTCAGGAGGCGGAGGAAGGAAAATCACAATTTCAAGTCAAGTCTTGGCACTGCCAGAGCTGGCTCAGAATAAAAAGAAAATACAGTAAAATAAAGTAATTAAAAAATAAAATAGGTGAGGATGTAACTCAGTGTGCCTGCGGGTTAATCCCCGGTATTGGGGAAAAAAGTTAAAATTATTTACTTTTCTTGGGCGTAGTTTGAGTTAGATTATCTTCGTCAGATATCCCAGCTCCCCCAAATCACACCAGAAGAGGCTCTGGTATTTTCAGGTACTTTTTTCCCAAATGTAGCAGGCATTCCAGCAGACCTGGAGATTTTGTCTTGCATTTGGCAGGAGTCAGCAAACATTTCCTGTAAATATTTAGACTCTGCAGACCGTACAGTCTCAGCTGCAGTATAGTTGCTCTCATTGTTACTCAACTGGGCTGCTCTAATGGGAAAAGAGTTGTAGATAATACGTAAACAAATGATCGTGGCTGTGTTCCAATAAAACTTTATTTACAAACTTAGGCGCCAGCCTGGAATTAGCCCATGGTTTTGCATGGATTTTGCCAGCACTTGCTCTAGAAGGTTCAGTTCTTTCTAAAAAGATTACATTTTCTAATTTTATATTAGATGCCTATGACATTTGTGAAGCTGTGTTCTCATTACAGAGCTTGGAGTTTTACTTTCAGTTTGACTTTTGGTGCAAAGCATGACCACGACCTGGGATAACATTGACTAATACACTATGCCATTTGTCATCCTCATTGATGCGGTTATGTATCATTGCCGTGTTGGTGTGCTTTGTTAGATTACAGTCCTCTTACACCTATTGGTTTATTTTAGTAAAATACTCATTCAAACTACTGGCATACAGGCCACAGTAACTGCCAAAGAAGGATTCACAGACCTTTCTTATTACATTTAATCTTTAATGAAACTTTAGTTGGAAGCTTGTTTTTGCTTAATTTTTCTTCTCAGAGATGAGTGGAATTTAATTTTCTTACCCTGAAAGCTTCTAATCTATAAGACTTTAGATAACATTAAGCACTCTTTGTTTTCAAACTGTCTAGAAAGGCACCTTTTCTGAAAATGTTTCCATTAACAAGTATTGTAACAAAAAATAATAACTGTCTTGCACCCGGAAGAGGCACAGAGGGATACCTGAACTCTGGGTCCTCATGGAGAACTTGCATGTCTTCTGTCACCTCTTCAGACCGCTCTTTTACCGTCTGCCTTGGGCAGTCATTTGTGCTTGGGGCTCCCATCAAGCTTTACGGGACATGCACTTGGCCCATGAAAAGCTCCCATATTGATTTTCCAAGTAGCTTGCACCCTTCCCCCGCCAACCCAGTCTCAGCTCGGTATCTGCCTTTGACTGGTTCTCCTCTTGCTCTAATAAATACAGGGCAAGTCCGCAGACCTTTGTGGAAGTGGGCATCTGCTGTGTGGTATGAGATGCTTCTCTCTCATTGTTTTTGACCCCTTCACTCTCCCGTAGTTTTTCCCACACTGGTTTCGGAGAGGTACCTCACCTTTTTTGTGGGTACGGCTGAGAGAAGACTTTTTTTTCAAGAGTTCTGAGAACATCCTACTCAATATACTGCTTCAAGACTAGATTTTGGTGATCGTGGTGAATAATAAAAGTGGATAGATTAAAAATATTTAGGGGATCACTTTTATAGGACTTGGTGGTCGGGTTATATTGGATTGCAAATAGGGATTAAGGGAGTTAGGGAATGAGAGAAAAAAAATCAGGATCAGACTGGGGGTCTTTACATCATAATTTCAGTTTTTGACAGGTAGAGTGGTAGGCATTCCGATGGAAACATCACACTGATAATTAGTCACATACGTCTGGACTCCAGAGGGCTGGTCTAGAAGCACATATAAGTTTAAGTTATGTGAATAAATTCTTCAGCAGGAAAGTAGAGGATAAAAAGAGAGTGCCTAAGATTGCTCTTGGAGTGTGTAGAAGTCTGAGGTTGAATGGTAAGGAGAATGACACGGAAGTGCCACAGGAAATCCAGGAGATGAGTTCCAATGTGTACAAGATGCTCAAGTCTGAGAAAATTAATAGGAGAAGGAATAAGTGGCTAAAGAGTGATTTATAGCTATTTGATTTATGTTGCTTCTACTGATGCATGAGGACATTAACCAATTGGAAACACAAATGGAAGCATTATGAAATTCTTCTTGTGGATTTGTTTGGAATGTTTGTGTTGCTAAATAAAAATATTTGTCAGCAATTTGCTTCCCACGTATGATATAATAAGTTCCAGAGAAACTTCATTTATCATAAAGACAATGCATTATGTATTTCAAGGAAAGCATTATAAACAGAGAAATTGTCCTATAAAGGAAAAGAATTTTATTCTTTATAGAATTCTTTTCAATCTTTATGTGGGTATGGTGAGAATGATTGAATTTCTAGAACCAGCATTAGCCTTTGTTCTTTGTCCTAAGGTTTTCTTATGATATCTTTTGTGCTGTGAACTAGATTAATGGTCAAATATCAGAAAAATATTTAAATAACTTCTAGAATTGAAGGAAGTTTAATGTAGAGACTGTTCAGCAGCTGTTTTCCATTTCTTTGGGTAGAAAGCAAGAACACAGCTTTGTCTGAAGCCAGTGGTGGTGAACTTATGGCTTGTGTGCCACAGCGGGCACACAGCGCCCTCTCTGTCTACACATGAGCCAAGTCACCCCAGCACCGCCCCAGCAGCCAAGCATGCAGGTTAATTGCAGTGCTGGCACTTTGTGATAATAATGGGGTGCTGAGTTGCTGTTTGGGCACTTGGTCTCTAAAATGTTTGCTATCACTGTATGGCTTACATACAACTTGGTTAACAACAAGATGCAAGTTTTCCCTAGGACAGAGCGAATGACTGTGAAGTCCTGGAGTACAGAGTAAAACATGGATTAAGTGAGCCACACTTTGGGGATAGTCTAGGCCATACTCTCGGCTTCCCTGGTGTGGACACTGCTACAAGCTGAAAATGCTTTTCTATTTTTTTCAACTTTAATTTTTTACTAGTAATGTTCACAGTGCATAATGATTACATTCTTGTAGGGAGGTGGTATGTGTACGTAACACATCATAACTCTCCCCCTCTCCCCTTCATCTCTTTCTTGGTCTCTTTCCCTTTGGCAAAAGATCTTTATCCCTATTTCCTATTATCTATTTTATTTTGCTCTTTATTTATAATTTGGATTTCTTATGTAAGAGAAACCACATAATATTTAAGCTTGTGTGTCTGATTTACTTTACTTAACATTATGGCCTCAAGATACGTCCATTTTCCCACAAATGACTCAAGTTTATCTTTCTTTGGGGCACAGTAGCATCCCATTGTGTACAAATAACACATTTTCCTTTTCCACTCATCTGTTGATGGACAGATAAGCCATTTGGAATTTCTTTTCAATGAACACAGTTCTTGACTTCTCTTGAATATAAGAATCGTGTCCACTTTGAAGATGGCAAGCTTTCAAAATTTGATACAAATGTGCTACCAGAGTCTTACTTCCACACCCCCATTACAGTCTTCCACTCAGTACTCTGCAGTATTTGAATGCTCCGAGCTGTAAAACCACAATCTCCAAACATGGCTGTTGAATCCCTGCGTCAGACTTTTCTCTATGTTTTAGGAAGCTCTACCTCAGAGGTCACTTCTGCCAGGAAATTTTTGGAGTGCTTCAGTAAAATGCAATCTCCCCTTCCTACTGATTTTTTTTTGCCTTTCTTGAAATACCACTTACTTAAAACTTACTTTTCAGTTCTTTTATTCATTCACTCAACAAATATGTATTGACTGATCACTGTGTGTCAGATTTTGTATCTGTGACAAGCGCTGGGGATAAAGTGGTCTGTGCTTCTAGAGTCTGCGTCCTTGTAGCAGTGTAGTAGGTGAGACTGTGTGTTCTAGGGCCAATTCTCCTGCATTTACATCTGGTGATGTCACTTTCTTTCTTTCTTTTTTTTTTTTTCCAGTGCTGGGGATCGAACTCAGGGCCTTGTGCTTGCTAGGCAAACACTCTAACCACTAAGCTAAATCCCCAGCCCCTGGTGATGTCATGTTCAAGCTGTGCAATCTTGTTCAAATTTTTACATTTTTGTGTCTATTGAGCAGCTTCCTCACCACTGAAACACAATACTGAACACCTACAATTTAAAGGAGAAAATATTTACTTTGCTCACAGATTTAATCCCTGATCTGCTGGCTCCAAGGCAGGGACATCACGGGGGAAGGGCATTGTGGAGCTCAGCTACTTAGTTCATGGCAGCTGGGAAGCAGAACAGGGGAACAGTGCTAGAGTGGAGGGGGCAGGGGCTGGACACAGCTCTGAGGCCATGCCTCCATGGCCCAGCCAGACACACCTGGATGTGTGCTTCACCATACACCGGAGCAGATCCCAAAACCACCAAGCTGAGGTTCTACCCTAACCACCCCTTTGCCAATTTTCAACTTGCTGCCCAAATGCATCTCCAGAAGCCGCAGTAAACCTCCAAATAAAGACAGTAGCAAATGCATAATTCCACTTACATAATACAACTATCCCAAGTGCAACTGAAAATGAATAATTCATTCCCCAAACCCTCAGTAGTTCCAGCATTTTTCAAAAGCCCAAATCCAAATCTCTTCGGAAATGCAAGGTGGACTCTTAGCTATGAACCTCTATACAAATAAAAAAGCAAGTTACATAATCCCAAGATATAACAGCACAGAATAAACCAGAGTAAACATTCCCATTGCAAAAGGGAGGAATAGGGTATAGAAAAAAAAATTGGACCAAAGGAAGACTAATATCTAGTAGGGCTAACATTTAGTCCTGTAGTTCCATATTTGACATCCAGGGCACATTGCAGTAAAATCTAAATTCCAAAGGGCTTGGATGGCACCACCCCTATGACCTTGCCTGTTTTAGTCCAATATGACTTCTCTCTTGTGAGGTATCCAACTCAGAGCCTGCAGCTTTCCTTGGCAGGCATTTCATATTATTGGCATCTCTAACTTCTTGGGGTCTCTGCTGAATCTTTGGCTTTCTTCCAACAGCTTTGTGCACTTTCAGAGTCTCTTTACCTGGCCTTCCAGGTTTTCCTTTGCAATGTGGGTGGAAGCCTCCGTGACCCCACAGCTCCTGCCTTCTGTATGCCAGTGAAATCAGCATTACAGGGATAAGACCAAGGTCTGCTGTCAGCTGAAGCAGTAGCCAGGCCTCCTTGGACTATGGTTTTAGTGATCTCTGAGTACCTGGATGGTGGAGCACAGAGAAATGGATCCTGGGGAACTAGTTCTCTAGGCCATCCGTCTTGAACAGAGGCCACAGGGACTCTCTTCCCTAAAGAAAGGTCGATGATTCTGTACCACTGAGCCTGCAGTGAGTGGGGTCTTGCTGATTCCTGAGATGCCTTAAAGGTATCTTTTTTCTTGTCCCAGTACAAAGGATTTGATTTCTTTTTAATAGTACTAATCTCTTTTAGCAGCCACATCTCCTCTGGCCTCAACTCTACACAGGTTCCTTTGGGGCCAAAATTTAAATTTTAAAAGTTTTCTTGCTGTCTTTTTTGTGCCTCATTCTCACTATAAATCTGGCTGAAAGCAGCCAGTGGTACTTTTGCCACAGCCTGAATGTTAGGCTGTCTTGAAATTTCCTCTGCCAGATTAGTGTACTGCCCTTAATCTCAGTCTCCTGCAAAGTCCCAGGACATTAGAAAAATGTAGACAAATTTCCTGCCAGAGCATGGCCTTTAGTCCAAATGGCAATGGAGTCCTCATTCCCAACCAAAATGTCCTGACCCTGGTCTTTACTGCCTTCATTCCTGTCAGCATTCTGATTTTCTGACTTCTGACAAGAATCACCCATCAGGTTCTGCTTGCAGCATTTCAGGGCTTCTCAGAACCTTCCACAACCAGTTCCAAAGGCTTCGAAACCACACGGTAAGTGTTTTAGTTACTTTTCTCTCGTTGTTGGGACAGAATACTCGACACTCAAAGTTAGGGGAAGAAAGGTTTATTAGCTCACAGTCTGCAGAGGTTTCAGTCTATAGTCCGCTGGATCCGAAGCGGGGCGGCGTGGCAGACCGGCAGCCGACCGGCCGCAAAGTAAAGTGAGGAAAATGCAAGGAATGTATGCAAATAAGCAATGCAAACAAGCAGCTAGTTAAGGGTCTTCCTGTATCTTTATCTAGGCTACCTGCCCCCAGGGCGGCCCGCACTCCCGCCCTCAATTTCAGTCTCACATCCTTGATCCCAGCAGAACAATGCCAAACTGATCAATGGATCAATTTAGTAATCACACACTCTAGATCCAGCTATCTCTTACCACATGAGGCTTTGGGGGGGACATCTAGACACAAACCATAACAGTAAGGTAAGTCACAGCGATGACCCTGCCCCTGTACCAATACTCTGGTTTAGCTTTCTCAGCACTGAGACACAATGCCCAACACCCACAACCGGAGAGAGGAGAGATTTAAATTGCTCACAGTTTCAGCCCATGACCAGCTAGCTCGAAGGCAGAGACATCATGGTGGAAGAGCATGACAGAACAAAACTACTCAGCTCAAGGTGGCTGGGAAGCAGAGAGAAGAGTGCAAGAGCAGAAGGGGCAAGGGAACAGACACATGCCCAAGTCCACACCTCTAGGATCCACCCAAGTATACCTGGAAATGTGCTCCACCAGTCACTGAGTTGAATCCCCAAACCAACCAAGTCTAAACTCCACCCTAACTTCCATATTGTGCACTCATTTTTTTAATTTGAAAACTGGGAATAACCTACAACTACCTGAACCCAAAGCTTTGGTTTTGCTTTAGTACCAGCCCAGACCCACGTCATCATCTTGTAGCATCTTGTAGTCTGCCTTGGAATTGGGTCAGGTTACTGCCATTGCTATAGACTGGGAGTTGCAGGATGCCTACTCCTGGTATACTTAGAGATGAGATGGACTGTTCAGAGTCACAAGAGCACTTTTCTGTCCCTCTAAATCTCTTGATTTCCTGTGAATATTCAGTTTCATAATGAGATCTGTCACTTATGTACGTTCTCTTCTTCCTCACCTGCCTCCCTGGATTGTCCACTTAATGTGGGGCAGCATGCGTGCTTTTAGGTCAGGCTCTGTTTTGAGGTGCTGCCTCTTGGAGTTGCCCAAATGAGTGCTGGCAGGCCCAGCATGGAGTGAGGGAGAGGGAAGGGAGGGAGATAAGGTTCGCAAGGCAGTCAGGTCAAAGACCAGTGAAAAAGGACCAAACTTGGGTTTGTAGTGGATTATTGTCAACTCCCTATTTTCTATAAAAAGTGAAGGCAGAGAAACTTTGAGAAAACTGGGAGCCTGAGGAATTCATTTTGATATTAAGCCTTGCTTTTTAAATAAATATTGTCATTACACATGAGTATGTGGGAAAAGAATTAGAAAGTCTGAGTCACCTGTAGATGTGTGTGTATGTGTATGTGTGTGTTTATACAGATATGTATACAATGATATAAAGAAAAATTTATTGTATGATTTCCATTTCAAATTTTCTCATCAAATCCATGATTATAGAAGAACTACTCTTTCAGGTTTAGAGTTGTTTCTTGAAGTAGGATTAAAAAAAACCAAAAACTATTTAGCTTAAACCTAAATTCCTGAATAATATCCTCCTACTAAAGAGAATCTGTTATTCGGTTCCAACTCTCTATCTTTTCTACTCTTGTTGAATCTGAAACTTGCGTGCATTTGTGCATGTGTGCATGTGTGCGTGGGGTGATACCAGGACTGTAGGTTAGAATCCAGATGTTAGTGTGAGAAAGTATGTTATGCTTTTTCTCTTTGATAGAGAGACTTATCTGGAAATTCCCAGAATGAAATCAGGGTATCATATTGTGGCTAGAAAGTGACAAATGCTGAACTGACCATGTGTTTCTTTAAATTCCGTTTATAAAGGAGCACATAGTTGACTTCTGAAATAACTGGTTTTGTGAAAGATATCCTAAACAACAGCAATTTTCTCTGTCCTTTTCACATGGTGTAGAATTTTGCTTTCTGGAAAAGTACATGTTTTTGCTAAGAAGCTATTAATTGGATTAAAGCTTCACGCATAACTGTCCCTCATGGTTGGACATTAGAAAGATACTGCCAAAAGAGAAACAATGAAATGCATTCAGAGAAGACCGTATACTGGATGTGCTCAATTCCTAGAAAAATAAATGTAGGAACATCTAATCTCATCACAGTTGGAGACATATGTTTTTGCAGATGGGATACAGTTTTCTAAAAATGTCAACTATGTGTGTCTCATAAATACTGAAAACATATGCTAATTCTTGAAAGCAGCCAAGGAAGCTATGGTGCTTTTAATTCAGATTTAAATACATGATTGGTAAGTAAGCCTTTGGCAATGATAGGATGTATTAGAGTAATTGCAGTGTAGACTCAGAGATGGTTGAAAAGAAAAGCAGCAGGTGGAGAAGACACTCAGTAGTCTAAAGAAGTGTAAATGGCAACGGTGCTGAAGCAGGAGAATGTGGTAGGACCAGGCCAGGCTGGGTCTAGACTGAGACCACCATAGGCCAACACAGAAGGCTCTCAGGGATGTTAGGTGTGTGTTCTACTCCCTTTCCCAAATCAGTTCTTCTTGTCAGATCAGGGTATCCCCAGGAGTGTCCCCTGGGAACACTGTTTCTGCTGGGTGTTTCTGTGTTCCTACTAAAACAAAGCCAGGGGTGGGGTGGAAAATTAGTTTGGGATATAGTGAGTTAAATGGTATCTTTACTTTTGGACTTTCGTGAAGCTTTAATATGAAGTGAATAGTGAGGCTCAAGAAGTGGAATACTGTACACAGCATCTCTGAAAATGATCTGATTACTGATCTGTTTTTTTCCCTTGTGACACCTCATAAGAGGAGGGTTTATGAAACACACTTGGGAAATGCTGGCTAAATGCCTGAAAATTGCCCATCAGCTCATTATTCAATTGAGTTAAGTTACCAGGATTCCAAAACTCTTTTTAAAACAGATATAAAAATATTTCTGGAGGTCCTACGGAGTGAACCATTATCAGTTCAAAAAGCTCTGGCCGGACTCTGTAAGTGACTGGTTGCTTGTTAACCGTCAGTGAGGCGATAATGGATTGGTGGTGATGAGGGATCGGAACACCTGCCTGGGTTCTTACAAATAAGGTGGAGGGTTGCCTGAGGCCCCACAGAACATGTGTTCAGACTCAGTGCTGTTGATGCAGGTGGCACACGAGGGCAAGGGGAAAAGGGCATCGTGCCTTTGCAGGCCATTTGGGGAGGGCCGAAAGGAACTAACAAAAAGAGTGTGGAGCTGGGCGGGGAATGGAGAGGCAGGCGAGACAGACTCTGACTTTAGAGGTAAGAAGGATCTAAGTATTTAATTTTAAGAAGTGTGTGCCTTTGAGAATAAACAGTTAGCTCTGTTTTAAAAAGTGATGCTGTTTAAAAGTTATTGCTATACGGCAGTGTGAGCACTGTCAAAAATTTCAGAAAGTCCAAAGTTTCTGAGTAATCTCTAAAGAATGAGAAAAAAATGAAACTTTTGAGCCAAAAATGTGCCTCCTGAAATAGTTTATCATAAAATATTTATTAAAAAAATTCCAAAAAATATAAAAGATAAGATATAAAGGAAAAATAATCTATATTATTCACAATCTCAGTTCAGAAATAACTGCTATAAATCTTTAGGTATATTATTTTATAGTCTCGTATAATTTTGAATGACTAAATGATGTACATAGAATTTTAATGATAATACTATAATTTAACTCAAGGGTCCACAAACCTGGTCTGCTACCTGTCTTATAAAATCCACAAGGTAATAATGGTTCATACATTTTAAAATTGTTGAAAAAAATCAAATGGATAGTTTATGATATTTATAAATCACATGAATTAAAATTTCAGTGTTCATTAATAAAGTTTTTTGAAACACAGTGATGCCTTCTTTTTAATTATTTTCTGAGGCTCCTTTTACAATACAGTGGCAGAGTAGAAGTTGTGAAAGAGATAGCATGTACTACAAAGCTGAAAATATTTATATTTGAGTTCGATGAAAAACATTTGCTGACCTCTGATTTAACCAACCCACAATATTTGGGTTTTTTTTTCTTTTTTGTTTCCTCAGTATTTTAATTTATACTGTGCATATAATTCTTTGCTCAGTTTTTTTAATTATTCTATTACTGTGTGAAAGAGTATAAACATTTTAGAGCTTTTGATGTGTAAAGGCCAAATTTCTTTCTAGAAACCTCAAACTAAATTGTACTCCCACCAGAAGCATATGAAAGCTACAAAAATTTTCCTTTGGCAGTATGAACTTCATAATACCCTGCTGCAAACTATTTTCCTTTTAATAATAAAACAGTGTTAATCATGCCCAGCCTTGCTAGTAATGAGAATTTTCTGGGGGAGTAAATTTTCCATGCTGTATAATTCTTATCTCTCCTTTCTATACAGCACTGAATCTATTCAACTTCTACTCTTGACACATTATGAGACTTTAGCGAGACTGCTCATCCCTAGGTCATTGGAGATCAGGATGTTTAGTGCAGATATACCCTCTATAATGAGGGGCAGTAGAACTCATCAGAGTCAGCATCTCATTTTTTGCAGATCTGAGGTTATGACTAACTTGCCATATGAATTGACTGTATTTTGAATGCTTGGTTTTAGGTAAATTCTGACTTAATCTGATCACTCATTTCTCCTTCAAATGATAAATATATTGGGTACTTGAACAACAAAGCATGTTAGTTTACCTGTTATATGGCTTAGGTCTAAAATGTCCCCATAAATTTTCATTAGTTCAGAGGTGGGGCTTTTGGAAGGGGATTGGATCATGGAAGTGCTTCACCCCATCAGTGGATTAATTCACCGATAAGTTCATAGCCGAATGTGCTCTTAGGTGGTGGGGCCTGTTCAGAAGAGGTAGACCACTGGAGGTAGGAGCTGGAAGGGTGCATTTTTGTCCTCAACTCCTCCCTTCTCTTTCTCTGCTTCCTGGCTGCAATGGCATGAGCAGCTTCCCTCTGCCATGCCTTTCCACCATGCTGATTCTGCCTTACAGCCAGCCATCTTTACATGGACTGAGCCCACTGAAACTGTGAGCCACAATGTATCTCTCCTCTAAGTTGTGAGTGTTGGATATTTTGTCCAGTGACTGATGGGAAAGTGACTAATACAAGCTTCATGTGGATGGTGGCCTTCAAAAATACCTAGTAATCCTATTTTTAATGTATTGGTTGGAGATGTGGGAGAATGTATAGTTAGGCTTCTAAATGTTAAATCTAGATTTTTCCCTCTCTTGTGTGAAACTAATTTATATTGTATAGAATGCAGTTTTGAGTCTCTCCCTATTTGAAACTTTACCTTTGACACTGCACAAAAGTTATGCCATGACCCTGATTCTGAATACTTTCTCTTTTTCTTTTTTGTTGTCTTTTTTGAGACAAGAACCTCGCTATATAGCCCAGGCTGGCTTTGAACTCCATGGCAATCCTCCTGCCTCAGCTTCTGAACTCAGCTTTGTGAGTGTTGGGATTAAAGGAGGGTACAACCATGCCTGGTTCTGAATACTTTCTTATCAATTTTTCAAAAATCTAATTTGATGGTAATTTAAAATGTAATATTTTTCCAGTCCTAAGGAGATTTTTTCCTTTTTTTAAGTAAAAAATTGACAGAAAACAGATTTTCACTTAGAAAATGCTGGGATTAACAATAATTCTATTAGGTTTTGAAAGGAAGCTACAGTGTTATTTATGAGGGTGTATTTTTAATCTTTGATTTCATCTTTGATTACATCTTTGATTACATCTCAGAAATAAAGGCACCAAAGCCCTATAAATTCCCCCTAGATTAAGTTTTCAAGTTCCTAAAGAAGCCATGAGTGAGCGTGTCTGGGGCTGAGAAGTGTCTTGAGAACACAGAGTGGTCATTAAGAATTTTAGCATTGAACACCAACTAGTTGTTTTCTGGGGAAACTCATTATTTAGAAACCATTTAATAGGTTAAAGCGTCTACTAATCACACTCGAGGGGCTCTTAGTTTTCCATCGGAAAAAATCAGAATAACTCATGGGGAGCCTCTAGAAATGCTCTCTTGTTTCCTTAGATTTCAGACGTTCTTGGAAAAGAATAGTGGGCGAGGCTATTCCTTCTAGTTGAGCCAAGCAGACAACCTCATTGTAGTTCGGGCCTAGAAGAAGAAGGCCCGTGGACCACATACCGTGCTGTCCCCTCCTCTTAAACCCCAGCCTCAGTGGGAGGTGACACCGGGAGCCTTGTGAGATTTTTTTGTTTAATCAGGTACGTTGTGGCTTTCTTGAAGCCTGGCCCTGAGGCTTTATCCAACGCTGGCCTTTGGAAGGAGTGAGGTTGAAGTCACATCTCTTCTGTACATGGCTTCCAGCAGATGTCGGCGACTCTGCCTCAGTAAGTCAGCATCTTGGAAAGCCCGGTAGCAGCAGCCGAGGCGTTCACTCTTGACCTCTGCAGCCCTGCGAGGATTCCTGAGGCACTTCCAGCTACCTTTGGCAGAACAGGAGGGAAGTACTTCCCTCCTTTTTTCTTATAGCAAGTGGTAAGGTGGCTCAGTTTCTGAAGATGAGTTCTAGAGAGTATATAATAAAAAAGCATATTTATTATCATGGAAAGATTAGCTTCACAGAGCACTATACAGTTAGGCTGGGGCCAAATCCGTACAAACACTAAACATACACATTCCCTCCTAACAGTGATCCATCTTGAAGGTTTGGAAAGAAAATCTTATACTCAGAATTGCAAAAGAAAGTTATGAATCTAGAAGGCAGTTACTTAATTAGTTATGATTTGTAGAATATGAGAAATAAGATGTGCAGAAACAACACTGTGCAGGTTGCTATGTATGATTGCAATTATGGCTTGACTAACCCCGCAGATGTCCAAGCTCTTTACAGCTGGACAGAGACCATCCTTTCATCCGTCCTCCTAATTTTTCGTATGACATACGACAAAGTGTCTCTTAAATCTGGTCAAAGAGACCTTTATAAAAGTAGTATTTGGAACTAAACAGAATTAAAATCTAAGAAATGAATACAGAGTCATTACCAGGGAAAAGTTGAATTATAAGTGATTTATTCTACCGAAAAAAGTCTAGGGAATATTAAGAGGAATCATGTAGTACAGGTTTTTTTTTTTTTTTTTTTCTTTCTTCTTCGTAAAACAAGCAGCACACTGTGGGGTGTTTTCTCCTAATGGTCACCACATATGCCTGCATGAGTTATTATTCAGGGACCCATGTAGCACAGAAGAAATCTGAGGCTACTGCTAAAAGAGTGATTGGAATGATAAACATAAGACTTGTGAGAAGTTACAGAAGTGGGATTCTTATCATTTTTTGAAAAAATGTTATATAATTTCAACACCTTCAAATATTTCCCATTGTTACACATACACTCATTCAGTGGAACCTGTAAACAATTATTTTGTTATGTATTGATAATGTTAACTTCAAGGTTCATTGAAACTTGACTTTTAAGTCAATGCTAGCCTGTCACTAACAGTTTCTATCAACAAATCTAGGGGAGAGACAAGTACTACAGATGTTAGCCATATTTGGAATGCAAAAAATGTTGATTTCATAGAAATTGAGAGTAAAATGGTGGTAACAAGAGCCCAGGGAAAGTCGGAAATTGGGTTGGGTAAACACCAATCAGTGAACACTAAGTTACGGTAATGTAGTACACATACCAAAAAGCTAGAAGAAAAGATTTTAAAAGTGTTTGCTATAAAGAAATGATAGATGTTTGAGAGAATAGATATGTTTAGCTTGATTTAAACATTACATAATAGCTGGGTGTGGTGGCCCACACCTGTAATCTCAGCACTTGGGAGGCTGGAGCAGAAGGATCGCCACAAGTTTGAGGTAGGCCTGGACTACATAGTGAAATCCTGTCTCAAAAAACCAAACCAAACCAATTCAGACCAAATCAAACCAAACCAAAACCCATTATATATGGAAGCCCTACATTATACATCATTAATATATACAATTTTATATTTTATGTAATGAGTTAAAAAGAATTCTGGGGGACTTGTAGAAGTGCTGTTGATTGGATTCTATTTGTTTTAACTGTAACTCAAAAGAAAATCAGTTTTTAATTTTTTTTTGCTTTAGATAAAACATTTCAATCATAAATGTATTAACCAGCAAAGAACATATCTTTCTTCTACTTTTCTTTTTCTTTGAAAATAATTTTTTTTTTTTGTTTTTTGTTTTTTTGAGATAGGGTCTTGCTACGTAGTTCAGGCTGGTCTTGAACTCACTACGTAGCTCAGGCTGGCCTCGAACTTGCAACAATTGTCCTGTCTCAGCTTTCTAAGTGCTGGGATTACAGGCGTGTGCCACTGCACCTGGCACCTCCTTCCACTTATATGGAAGATGCCTATATATGAATGACTTTAACCTAGAGGTAGTCACTTGTCTTCCCTCTTCACGGCACCATCACAATAAGGCAAATCCTGACGTCTCTCTGCAGGAAGAGGCCTGAGAAGAAATCGTCCCCATGACCCCTTAGAAATGAGGCAACTTCTCATTTTTATATTCTGACTTACATGTGAGGAAAGTTGAATTTGCCATTTAGTTCTAAGATAAAAATAGAAGAAATGTGACCCATACCCTTGGGAACACGATTCTGTTTCATGTTGTCTTTGCCAGAACAACTTGGGACTGTAAAACTGGGAAGAGAGAAGTCGTAGAACAGGAGAGTGATCATCATTCTCTGACTGCACTTCGATGTGTGTTTTTGAGTTTTTGTCTTTATCTTTCAATTTTGGGTGCCACATCTGGATCTAAGGACAGGCCTTCAGAAGCAAGTCCTGCAGATCATTCAAGCCTAAAATTGGTCAATTTCTTTGAGCTTTTGGACTTTTAAGGGAACTTTAAAAATGCTCACTATTGATGCTTAGCCCTTTTACATATTAATATTAACATTTAATGCTACTCATTTGAACAGGAGTTCAGACACACGGAATTTTATGCCAAGGGTTTATTTTCTTGAGAGTTTTTCAAGCTTCTGAATTTTGGGAAATCAATTTAGACCTTTTCTGGTTGAAGGCAAGAGAAACTCACTTCAAATTAGCTTAAACAAGGAGAGGATTTATTGGCTCACATGAGGGAAATAGCCAGAAGCAGACCCAGTTTTGGTAATGGGTGGATGCAGATACTCGAATAGTGTCAGTAATTTGTTTTCTTTCTCTGCATTTCTACTTTTTTCTGTGTTGACCTCATTCTCCATCAGATTCCCTAGCAGAAGGATCTAGGCTTAGTCAATTCCTAGAGTTCAGAATCTAAGAGAATAAGAATGAGCAGACAAGCCCTCTCTCTGTCTCTTACAAAGTCCCAGACAAATCTCTCCCTGGCCCAGCTCAGGTCCCATGTCTACCCCTCAACTGGCCCCTGTGTGTGTTAGATGGCGGCCAAAGCCAAGGGCCCTAGAACGGCTCCTGCAAAGTCAAGGGCAACTGCGCAGAGGTATTCCTGGAGATAGCTCCCATGGTCCATAGTTCACCATGAGTATCTGAAGTTTTTCTGTTAGTCCTAGGGCAGTGCTATTATAATCATATTTTAGATAGAATACAGTTACTGGATAGCAGGTCTTTTGATTTCTCCTTTGAAGTGCAAGTGTGTACACACGAAGGACGTAGGTGCAGGAGGAGAGAAAGGTGGCTTCTGGAGGTGGTTTGAAATAAGCCCCAAGGGACTGGCACACCCACCCTCCCTACATAAACCTGCTTTGCTTTGTTTTGTCCACCCAGCATGCATTAATTTTTTATGGTAATAGCATCCCAAAATTCTTTTGGGATTCCTTCTTCTCCACTGTGGGCAATTTTAGCAGGGCAGCACAGTTAGATACTGTTTTCTACTCATCTCAATCACATTTAGAAGCAAAGGGACCGGGCATAGTTGCAGAGCCTAGAGCTCAGTGTCTTATAAAAGCATCAGTGATGGAATAAATGGCCCGCCTTGCTCCAATTCATATATTAACCTACTCTGTGCACAAAGAAAATGACCCAAGGTCGGCCAATGAAACTCACTGTTTTCCAGTCTTTCTGTGAGCCACGCATGTATTTCCGAAAGATTCATTTTCTGTGTAAGTAGACAGAAACAGTTTCTATGTTTGCAACCAGAGAACTCTAATTGACATAGAAACAGGGGTGAGAAACATTGTACTGCAAATCACAGAGCTTAACATGCAAGATTATCTAGGCAAGTGAGGAGGGAATTCAGAAAATATGCATCTATCCAGGGCTGGGAAGTTGGCCATCACTATGCAATAAGGGAAAAACTTATTAAGCTGTAGCCTGTAGTAACTCAGACCATCTGAATGTTTCAGGGACACAGAAGGAAAATGTGAAGGTGTTGATGTTTCTTGGCTGCATCAGTCTTCAGTAGGCTTCCAGGAGAAAGGGGTACACTTAAGCTGACGCTCATTCTAAAGTAAAGGAGGAAAAGAAAAGCCTTTATAGAGATACTTTGATTGCCACCTATAATCAAGGCCAGATACTCTGGAGTCTTGGACAGTTGGAAAAGCCAAGTTCTTTGCATAGTGTGACCAAAAGTTGCAAGGTGGGAAGCACAGAAGGAAATAAGATTGTCTCCTGATAAGAGCCGGCTGTGACTTCTCACTCCCTTCACCCTTTACTTACATTTTGGTTGTATTTCATTTATGTGGGATTGCTAGAGCAAAGGGTGAAGACATCTCAGGATTCGCTTGGGATGACACTTCCTGTAAATCTGTTACAGCTGAATGGGCCCGAAATAGTCCAGGTTCTTGTGCACGACAAGGAAAGAATCGCCAAGTGCACACCTTGTAGTAAGTAGTAAGTAGCTATATTTGTTGAAGATCATGGGATGGTAGCAGCAGGAACAAGTACAAGGGCAAAGGCAAAGAAGAGGAGGAGGAGGAAGCACCCCCAATAACTCAGGCTTCCAGTATTTAAGGGGGCAGACACCTCTGACTCCAGATTCTCCCACCTGGTCAGAGACCTCTGAGTCTCACGGGTGTGGATGATCTGCCACCTCAGGCATCAAGACCCCCTAAGTTTAAAAATGGCTAATCAATAGGGTGGTATTGTGTCTATAGTTGATTGAAGGGAAGGGAGTGGCTCCCTCACCTTCCCTGTTTCTAACTGTGCTAAATCTACAGAACTTTTGAGAAATGCCAGCCTTAGTGAGTGGTCATTATTTTAGGGTGATGTTAGCTACTTATGCCCCAGATTAGATCTCATCTGCTGGACCGGACTCTTTATGAGGGATGACAGGGGCTGGTTTTCTTCATAATATCCCTCACGGCTAGCCTCGTGCTTGCAAAAACCTCAGTTCATTCAGTTTATGATATAGACGCTATTGTTTATGATATAGATGCCTCATTAGTCTCATTCATTCAATTCTTTTTTATTGTTTGCATGGGAAGATAATGATGGGTAATATAGATAGGGCACCTACTCTTAATGGTTCTATTTTTATTTAGTTATAGCTGTATGGCTCAGGTTTGTTGTGGTAGATTGATTAAGTAAGCTTTAGTCATAAATTAGAGATGTAAAATGCAGGAGTATAGCAGTAACCTAGGCTTATTTTTCTGGAGGAGAGGAAGAGTTATTATTTTGAGCAGAGAAACTGAGCCCTAAAGAATCAAGACAGAGGCATTTCTGAGAGAGCAGTGTATCAATTACAGCCAATCCTTTGACAACACAGCTCCTACTATGTCGATAGCCTGAGTTTGTATGGGGCAGACATGAAACCAAAGTATGAAATGAAGGACTCTTTTGATTTGATCTGTTCTAACTTTGAGGTCTTTGATTTAGCTCTCTGTTATTCAGAAGGGGGAGGCATTGTCATAGATTTAGGTACAATAATATCCTTAAACAAGAACTGGGAAATTTTACTTGGCAAACGTATTCTTTTTGGCAACTTATAAATTTATAGATGCGAGTCTTATATAGGAACATAATAATTAAATAACATTGATCACATATAAAAAGTTCTGCTGCATTTTGAGACCATACTCTTAAGTGAAATAAATCGGACACACATGTTTAAATACTGCATTGTTTCTCTGGTGTGAAAAACTGAAAGTGTAAATAAAGATTAAAATGTATTATATTGGGAAAGGGAAGAAAATGTCCAAATGGGAAAGGGAACAAGGGAGGGGGAGCGGAACAGAGGACAAGAGAAATAAGAAATGGAAGGAAAAATGAAAACAAAGCTTTTGTAAATGGGGAGGGAGGAGAGGGTGAGGGGAGGGAAGGGGAATGGGAAAAAAAGAAGCAACAAGATGTATCATGTACAGGTACAAATTCCCTATGATGAATGTCATCACTATGCACATCTAAAATATACGATTAAAATAAAATACATTAAAAAAATAATACGCTCACACAAAAAAGTTCTATCTATGAAAATGAATGGCTCAGGAAATTTAGATCTTGTTGGAGTAAGGGGGCTGTGGTTATTGTATTCGTTTTCTATTACTGTGTAACAAATCACAATAAACTGAACAGACTAAATCACAAATGATTTATATCACAGTTTCTGCAGGATAGAAGTCGGGGCATGGAGACGTTGATTCTGGTCTCAGGTTCTTATTAGGTGGAAATCAACATGTCGGCCAGGCCTGAAGTTCTCATCTGGATAGCAGGGTTAGCTTCCACAGTCGCCAGTTGTTGATGGAACTCATTTCCTTTGCTTTCCTTATGGTCATACAACAGGTCTCCGGTTTTCTTTTTTCCCCTAGCTTTCAACTGGGGTCATTCCTCAGATCCTGGAGTCTGCCCGCAGGTCCTTGCTGTGGCCTTGATAGGCATGTTTATTTGCTTTTTTGAAGGCGTCCTAAGACTGTCCCTCTCACTTCCATCTCTGGGAGAGAAACATTGAACCAAATGTATTTTCTAAAATATCGTGAATTTACTTAGGACTAGAATAGGGCTAGACTAGAGACATTATGGAATTTAAAGAAATGTTCTACAGCTCAGTTAAAGCCAGTCCATTTTGTATCTCCTTACTTTTTGTATATGTTTTGACACATAATTCATACATAATAAAATTCATCCACTTGAAGTGTACAATTTGCTGCTTTTAAACTGATATGTTTCACATACCATAAACTGTACCATTTTAAGGTGAAAAAATGAATAGTCGTGAATATATTCAAAACTGTGTTACCATTACCACTACCCCTTTTGAGAACATTTTCATCACTGACAAAGTAAACCCCATCTTAGCATTCACTCTGATTTCTCCCTTTCTTTGGCCTCTGGAAACTACTAATTGATTACTTTGTGATAGGTGGAATGCTGTGTTGTGTTTTCTCCCTTCTTACAACAGAAAAATATTCAATTTTATGGATATACCACGTTTTGCTTATGTATTCAACAGCTGATAGACATTTGGGTTGTTATTACCTTTGGCTTTTATGGAAGAACGCTGCTGTGAATATTCATGTAAAATTTCTTGTCTAGATATATGGTTTCCAGTTCTTTTGGCTATATATTTAGGAGTGGAATTGCTAGATCATATAGTAACTCTATGTTTAACTATTTAGGAAATGGCCGACTTATTTTTCAAAGTTACTGAACCATTTTTACAATCCCAATAAGAATGTTCCAACTACAACAATCCTTCCTAAGATTGTTTGTGTTTTATCTGTGTTTCACCCATCCCAGTGAGTATGAAGTTTCCCTGGTTGCTATTTTTGTCTTTCCCCAATAGCCAGCAATAACGAGCATCTTTTCATGTGATTATCGATTATTAGTGCATCTCCTTTGGAGAAACCCTTTGCCCTTTTTCAGTTGAGTTGCTTTTTTTATTGTTGAGTTCTAGAAATTCTTTATATATTCTGGCTGTGGGTTGCAAATGTTTTCTCCCAGCTTGTGTGCTGTCTTGCTTGAAGCAAAAACCAATATTGATGAAGTCTATCTTTTCTTTAATTGCTTGCACGTTTCGTGTCACATCTCAGTACTCACTGCCAAATCCAAGGCGATTTACTTCCACTATGTTTGCATAACAATAAACCTAATATGAACGAATGAATGAGGAAATGCAGGAAGTGAACATTCCGAGACGTTTGCATAAGACAAATTGAGTAAAATTGTTATCGCAGGAAGGTGTTTCTTTGTGAAGATTTCCCCATGCTGAGGAATTCGTGCGCGCATTCGTCCAGCCCATTTACTGTGCACCTCTTACATTTTAGCTCCTGCCGTAAGTGCAAAGGATAAAGCTGGCAACAAGATCAGCATCTCCCCACCACGGCGCTTACCTCGAGTTGGATGTGAAACAAAAGAAGGATGTACACTAAACTTCAAATAGCAATAATAGTGATCTGTGGTGGGAAAAAAAGTGGCACTGGGAATGGGAATGGTTGTGGGGTTTCCATTTGGATAGGGGGTGTAGGAAGGGCCAGCAAAAGTGGCATGTGAGCAGAGATCTGAACAAAGAGGAGCAGGCAGCTGTGGGAAGGGTTGGCACAGAGCTTTCGGGGCGGAAGAAACACCGCACAGGAGGATAGCGCAGGCTGAGTCTAAGCGAGCCGGCCCTGTTTTGCGGAAGGCGAGTGCGTGTGGGAGTGACAGGCGCCTGCTGGCCAGAGCCAGAAGACAGCGACTGGGGCTCTAAGCAGGTGTTAGAGGTCTTTCTGCTGCGTATTCTTCAGTTCTTTTAATGTCATTGGGACAGTCACCTCATTCCCAGGCTTGCCTGTAACTCCCGATTCCTGGAAACCAAGTCTTTGAAAATAACCTCTTCCCTCAACTTTTCAGGCAGTCTTCGCTTAGATGAAAGCGCAGGTGCATCTCCGCTCCACTGACGCGGGCGCCCCGAGAGGTCTCGGCCAGCTCAGGTGTTCGCCTCCTTTATTACTATCTTATTTCTTCCTCCCTGTAGTCCTCGTCCTGCCCGCTTCCCGGCCCCGCCTCTTTCTGCCTCTCTCCCCGCAGCTTCCTTGACCTAGTTCAGTCTCCAGTCGCGCACGTCCCGGTCCTGGCAGGACTCGAGCCCACCCGGTTTCTCCCAGAGCTGTCCCAGAAGCTCGCACTGAGGTCCAGGTCCAGGACCCAACCTCCGTCTTGGCCCGCCGAGGGGCGGGCGGGGAGCTCCGACCGTATCTGCGGCTCCGCCTCCGCCAGGAGATCCGGCCGCGCTCAGCACCGCCGCGCAGAGCCCGCTGCGGGCGGACAGGCTGCCGGCTCCCCTCCTCCAGGGCCTGCCCAAGTCGGGCTGGTCACTGCGCGCGACACCCCAGTCCCCGGAGCGACAGCGGCTGGCCGCGAAGGCAGCCAGAGGCCGGACGCCGCCCCAGGTAAGTGAGGCCCCGCCGAGACGTCCGGGGGCTGCAGGGTGGCCCCCTGCGCCCGGGACTGCAAGTGGACCTTGTAGGTGTCCACGACATCCAGATTTCTTCCTGCGCGGAGGCATTTGCGCCCTCGCTGGATGTCGGAGTCTGCAAAGGCACTCGACGTTGACGAGTTTCAGCGCGCGCTTTGCACCTGAAGTCCTCGCAGCTTTGATCTTGCAAAGGTCTCCGCGCCGGCAGGTGGCTGCTGAGCGCTCAGGCCTGCGGTCGGGGCTGTCCGCAGAGGACCAGCGCTTCTTTCTCTTAAAAGTTTTAGATTATTATGTCTAACTGACAGATTTTGTTTTATGTACTTATGGTGTACAACACGATGTTTGGAAATACAGACAGAGGTCCACTGCTGGGGGGTGGGTAGGGTTGCTGTCGAGCAGGGTCACTCCGGGAGCTTCAAGTAATGCGTTGCTGCAGCAGCACCCTCGACCGACTCAGCAGAATCGGCGGGTGTGGGACACCGTGTACCCACATGAAAATAAAGCAGAGCACGTTCTCTGGGGAGGAACAGTGAACGGGTGGTCTCTGGACAGCAGCTGCAGCCCTGGGAACTTGGAGAAGAGCCCCTGGAGGGTCCTGGCTCCACCCTAGAACGATTGAATCCGGGTGCCTGAGGCTGGGTCCCAGCGGGCTGCGTCTCGCGGACTTCCCAGGTGCTGCTAGTGCTACCCAAGTCTGGGCATAGTGGGGCTGGATCTCTGTTCTGGGAGGGCGGACACCTGTAAGTTTCCCTCCGCAGAGGAACGAACAGGAGGGTTTTGCCGATAACAGTAAACCACTGTGCACTTTGGAGAGTCCTCTAAAAGGTGAGACTTACCTGTCATTTTTAGTAGCTTTTACACAGAATTTGCCTTCTTTCTTTAGCAGAGTAGGAATTTTTCCTTTTCTAAAAGTTCAAATAAAATCAAGCAAAGAAATATACACGAATCTCCTGTAATAACATGAATCTTTGGCTCCTGATGACACAATCTTGGCTCGTCCTTATCATCAGCGCAAATTATAGGACACATACGCGGGACTTCTCCCTAAAGCAGCTGTGTGTTTAAGGGATTTGAGCCAGTTCTCCCAAATGAAAGAAATTCAGCATTGCTGGTCTATGGATTATTGAAGTGGACTTTTTTTTTTCCTTTCCTCTTAATAGAGATCTGTGATTTCAAAATTTTGGCTTAAAAAAAATTCCAGCTGTTCTTGACCCATTAGTACCAAAATAGAACGACTTTGCAAATGGGCTTAAATGGATTAGAAAATCTGACACCGAATAAAAAAAAAACCTAGACTAGGCAAGGCACATGCATGCTGCACTGAACATAATGGTATCTCTACCAAGACATTCTGTACAGAGAACATTTATTTTCCAAGCAGTTATTTTCTTTGCCAACTTGTGATTAGGTATGTAGACTTAAGGGACAAGTGCTAAGCTTGTGTTAAGAGAGCTGGGGCAGGTCAGAGAGTGGTCAGGGGCCTTGTCTCACTGCGAACTCAGTTTCAAGACCTGCTGTGCCGCTTCTCCGGGATCTCGGAGGGTTTCTAAACTTCTTTCCTTGTCTGTAAATTGGGAACCATAGTAGTACAGTGCTTACCTCATAGTTCTTACATTGTTGTCACAGCTCAATGAAGTAATCGTTCTAAAGTGTCTAGCGTAGGGCTGGGGATTTAGCTCGGTAGTTAGAGTGCTTGCCTTGCAAGCACAAGACCCTGAGTTCGATCCCTGGCACACACACACACACAAAAGTGTCTAGCATAATGAATGAAGTATCTGTTAGCTTAGAATACATAAGACATGTACAGATACAAAACCAACAACAAAAGCAAAAACCCAACACCAAAAACCAAAATGAAAAATATGTCAATACACGATCAGATTTTGTAAATATATGCCAATTATGCCCTTGAAGTTTTTCTTTGTGCCAGAATGTGATTGTATAAACAGCCTCAGATTATCTTCACAGTTTCTTTGCCTGCTTTTTATGGAACTTCTTAAAACAAATATTTAGTAGATTGGCTTCAAATCAATAGCCTAGTCTTTTTCCAGTCACTGTGTGTGGTGAAGGATTTCATCTTTTGGAGGGGTTTACAACTAGTCTTACATTCTGGCTCTTTAGAATATCACTCTTTATGGGGGAAAAGTCAAGTGATCAGAACATCTGAAAATGGTATCATCTTCAAGAAAACTAAGTTTAGAAGTATTATCTAGTGTGATGGAGAATAAATGAAAACTTACCCAGTTACATTAAAGTTTGTTCAAAGCAAACAGAGCAAAATGAGGACACAGAGCAAGAACAAGTCTAAACTGGCAGAAAGGGTAGGTGAGGTAATTTAAGAGTTCTTCTTTTCCTTTAGTGCAAAAATTTCAAAATGCCTTGTACTACATACACAGAAAATCAGTTCCTTTTACATTTTTTGATTGGAATTGGTCTGTATGATTCTCTTAGGAACAAATAGTTCTAGTGAAAAATATTTTGAAATTAATCTCAATTCTTTTTAATTTTAATGATAAATTGAATGTTGGATTTCTGAGAGTGACTTTTTATGGCTTATCCTGGATCTTTAAATGGAGGGGATAATAACTTGCTTATTTCTAAACTTCTGTGAATTCTGGAAGACTACATATGAGGCAAGTTCTGCCATAGAAGCTTCTTAATAACCTTTCCATTCCAGGGAATCAGGTCTTCATTAGGACATTTTAAAAATCACAACTTAATTTCATAACCATGTGTGCCCATGCACAAAACCAAAAATCAAAATCAGAATCTAACCCCCAAATGCCAAATCGAAAATATGTTGAATGGAATTAGAATGGAATGTTATTAAATTAAATATAATTAAATATCATAAAGAGAGGTTTTTATTTGGCTTGCTGTGGAATGATTTAAAAAATAGGAAGATCAGAGGCATGTCTCTTGACAGAAAAATGAAGGCACGTGGAGGCAAAGTCAAACTCTCAGTAATCAAATTGTGTGTTCTGGATAATTTAACTGAAGACAGAAGAGAGTCTGTGATGTCGCAATTCGCTGCTTTCAGTGAGTGGCCAATTAGAAATAGTCAATGTCATAGTGCCTCCTGGTGGCTTTGGGACTCTCCATTGTAGGAGCAAGACCCAGAGCTGAAATCAAGATGTCAGCTTCATTGCATTTGGTTTATATTACCTGAAAATGACATCGTCTTGTTTCTTTGTTTTTTTTTTTTTTTTTCCTTGGTGCTGGGGATTGAACTCAGCGTTTTGCTCTTGCTAGGCAAGCACACTAACCACTGAGCTAAATCCCCAGCTCCTGGCATCGTCTTACATTACCTGGCTCACATAGAAAGGTTTTGATGAGAGTTACCTGGTTTTCATTTGCCCTCATTTTCTAGCCTCTTTGTCTTTCACCATGGTTTTGCTAGTAAGGCCAACCTTGAAACTTGTGAGTAAATCACAGGAAATGGAACACGTTTTCATTTTGTATTTATTATCTTTGGATATACAGTATTTCTCAGCATGTAATAGTAACTCTTTAGCTTGATTCATTATCATTCTTGTGAGAAACAAAGTTGAAATGTTTATTTCTGGCATGTGGTTCAGTCTCACATGAAGAAAATTAACCGTGGAGAGTGAGTTCCTTAATTTTGTGCATAGACTCTGGTTAAAGTCACATTATGGCCAGACTCCCTAGGCTTGAATTCTGGCCCTGTCAGTTATTAGTTGTTTGAGCTTGGGCAGGTTCCGTAATTGGGGTTATAGTACCCACCCGAGTGGGTTGTTGTGAGGCATAAATGAGTTAACATATGTAAAGTTTTTAGAACAACACTGGTGGCTTGTAGTAAATGTTTAATAAGAATCTGCTATTATTTCACTCTGGACATCAATGAGTGGTTTAACCTAAAGCAGCCCCCCCCTTTAACCTGGGAAACTGGGATCCTAAATTAAGGCCATGGATATAATGTGTGTGGTCACATATACGTGCGCGTGTGTGTGTATATATGTGTGTGTGTGTATGTGTGTGTGTGTGTGTATATATATATATATATGATGTTGATTTCACAGGTTTTTAATGTTTTCGTGTGTGAAGAATTTGTTTCAGGATAAATGACATATTTCAAATTTCCCAGAAAACAAGACCATGCTTTGAACGACATTGCTCAAGGTCCAAGTGGTGCTGCTACACTGGCCAGAGACGACACTCTGAAATGGCTATTCCTAACTCAAGCACATGCTGCATCTTGAGGCCCTCTGAAGAGACTCTTCTGGGTTGGAGTATTTCAGGATTTACTGTGAAAAGCAGAAATCGTGTGCTATGTATAGAAAGGCCCTTAATATGTCTGCTCATTAGTTCTATGCATGGATTTCCTGTGTGCTCACAGAATTTCTAAGAGATATTTGAATCTGTGTAGCATAGTAAGGAAAGAGAGGCCTGGAGATATCAATGTCATTCTTATCTAAGGGCTCATGAACAGTTAGTGGTGACACTGGATGACAGCTGCCATTTCCTGTGTTCTACTTAGTACATCTTTCATTCAACTGTATTGTCTTTCGCAATGTCAAATCACATTGTCAAGAAGCACATAGTCTAAATTATAGAGAGCTCTTAGAATACTATCTTTGTGCGTGTTGCGCTTCTCCCTCTTTGATTTCAGGGATATTTATTTAAAAGATTTCCTTAATTAAAACCAAATGAAAGCAATATGCTTACAATGCCAAGCAAAGAAATCTATGGCTATCAATCATGAAAAGGGTGATTTTTCCACTCTGTGTGTTTTGTCCTGTCAAAAGCCTCAATTTACCCTTTTCCCTTTGTTTCTTTAGCATTTTGGTTTTTACTAATGAAACACTCAGAGATATCTTTGAGAATTTCAGGGAATGTTGATGATTTTCTCAAGTCCAAGTTTGGTGACCTTCTGGGAATCTTGCCAGTTGCTTGTGTTTGAGTCAATGCTTCATTTCTGTTTTGACTTGTCTTGTTTTGATCTAGGTCTATCTAGCCGTTATTGCAATATTATGTTACCCATTAATTATTTGTTTGTATAGTTACTGGCAGCAAGAAAAAAAGACAAAGGACCAAGAAAATTTCTTTTTTTGTGTGTCAAAAGTGAAAAGAAGTTCTTATGAATTTTGAGCTTGATAGAAAGTTTGTTCCTCTAAAAATATTCTTTAAAAATGTAGTGTATGTTTTTATTAAGTAACTAGTTTATAAGAACATTCGAAACATTGTATTACGTTTTCAAATCTGTAGATGATACTTTATTAGGAAGAGAGAGCTTGATTCCTCTTGTAGCATGTGATAGGGAAGTGTTCTCATCAGTACCCAGGAGACAGAGTGTGAAGGTGACCTGGGGAGGGGACTTTCCTGTAAGTGTCCATCATTCATCAGATAGGCAGAAGTACCTCACAAGTGTGTGGCTATCCTGGGCAAAGGAAATTCAGACCAAAACGTTGCTAAGTTCTGTTTAGTAAGTATGTTCATAGCCAATTTTAAATTTTCTTTTTTCAAATGGAAAACTGCCTCAAATTTGTTATGTAAAGGTAATATTTCATAAATATCTTGAGTTATGAAATGTAAAAGGCAAAATGTAAAAGGCAAAATAGTGCTGATTTAAATTTTGACAAATTAAGCGTGGCATGATGTCTCATTCAATTTCTCCTCAGACTGTTTTGACTCTGACCTAATACCATGTGTCAATCTTTAGAAAGGGTTCTGTATGATGTGAAGTTATATCTTGGCAAGAAGTAGAGAGATTATCCCAGATGAAAGTGTCATGGAGAAGATATGTATACAGGGTCCTAAGAATGTAGGCAACTCGTTCCTACTTCCTTTGGAAAAATCTTTTTTTTTTTTTTTTTTTTTGGTAGGTATTCTGCCTTTTGGTTGTTTTTCAACTCCTTTCATTTCTCTCTGTTGAAGTCACTTTAGGTTGCTCATACGGGCTGAAGTTTGAAAGAGAGATATCGAGAGAAAGTGAGATATAAATAAACCACGAGGCAGGGATGCTGTGTGTCTCAGCTTGGGCAGCTGGAACAAACTGCCACAGCATGGCTGGCTTTAAACAACAGAATTTGCTTCTTACAGTTTCAGAGCTGGAAACTCCAAGACCAAGGTGCTGGCCTGTTGGGTTCCTGGTGAGGGCCTCTTCTGGGCTCACAGACAGACATCTTTTTACTTTTGCTCAGATGAGGACACTAAGTAGTCTCTTTCCTTTCTCTTCTAATGAGTGAGGAGACTGCAGCTCCTGAGGATTCCACTGTTGTGACTTAATTACCTTCTAAAGCCTCATCTTCAAGTACCATCACAAGGTACTTCAACGTATGAATTTGAGTGGAGACACATTTCAGCTAAAAATTGTCTCAACTAGAGTGGTGCTGGCAGAATTCCTACTTTGGTTCTTATGGGATGAAGAGAGGGCAGGGCTGAAAAGGCAAGTTGGGATGTAGAGTTCTTAACGGGTGGAGACACATGGAACCTAATTCAAATTCTTGTATGTTTAGTGGCAGTAAGCACTGGGTGTGTAGTGTGAGCAAGCACCTATAATCTAAATTATATGTCATCGTTATATTAACATTTGGATAACAATATTAACACAGCAAATGCTTTGTAAATTATTATTCCTAAGAAGGCCCTTGGCCAGCAAATTATTTCTCATCACAGTCTGCCACCAGCTATTGAAAAGCTGGTAGGTCAGTAAGACCTGCTGTGAGGGAGAGCTGAGCCAGTGTAACTGTAAAGACTTCTTTCATTTCGTTGTGTGCATATTGTGTTAGCTTTCTGCAAAAAACACCTGTGAAATGCAGCTTCAGGGAGAAGGGCTTTATTGTGGTTTCAGAGGTTTTAGTCCGTGGTCAGTGGGCTTCGTTGCTTTTAGGCCCATGGTGAGGTAGGAGCGTCATGGTGGAAGAGTGGTGTAGGAAGGCACCCAGGAAGGAGGCAGGTGGGGACCAAGGGCCCGGGACAGGATACTGCACAGCCGGCTGGGGCACTGCCGTGACCTGCTCTCTGCACTGGGCCCCTGCTCTGTGCTGAACTCAACAGCGGCGGATCCATTGGTGAGACCAACAGCCCAGTGGCCCACCACTTCCTGAAAGCCCATCAGCTAGCATCGGCAGGACATTTCCGATCCAAACCACAACATACAGTTTTCTCTTTTCTTGGTTAAAAGTACCATAAGTGGTCATCCTGGAGCATGCAAAGAATTACATCTTAGAGCACCTGTGTAGAATTTAAGTCAATGAGGAGTGCTCTATCTTTTAAGAAATTAGTCTACTGAGAAATACAGAATTCACTTATTTCTAAGATTCCTGTTAAAATATATCTTACTCTGTTTCATGTTGCTGTTAACAAAATACCTAAGACTGAGTTACCTATGAAGAGCAACAATTTATTTTCTCCCAATTCTAGAGTCTGGAAAGTTTGTATATGTACTATGTCTTCTTTATCTATCCATCTGTTGATGAATATAGACTTCTTCCAAGTTTAGCTATCATAAATTGTGCTGCTATAAATACGACTACGCATGTATCACTGTAATATGATATTTTTAACTCTTTTGGGAAGATGTCTAGAAGGGGAATAGCTGGGTTGAATGAATTTGTTTTTTGAGGAATCTCCACACTGATTTCCATAGTGGTCTCACTAGTTTACATTTCGATCAATAGTGTAGAAAGATTAACTTCTCTCTACATCCTCTCCAGCATTTGTTATTATTTAATTTCATGTTAATGGCCATTCTTTCTGGTGTAAGGTGGAATCTCAGTGTTGTTTTAATTTGCATTTTCTCATAGCCAATGAAATAGAACATTTTTTTTCATGTATTTATTAGCCATTTGTACTTCTGAGAAGTGTCTGTTCATTTCAGTTGCCCAGTTTTGGGTCTTTTATTTTGGGGTGGAGTCTGATAGTTTTGAGTTCTTTATATATCCTGACTACTAGTCTTTTCTCTGAGGAGTAGCTGAAAATTTTTTCATATTTTTGCAGTTTGTCTTTCACTCTACTGAGTGTTTCCTTTGCTGTTCAGCAGCTTTTTAATTTGATGTAATCCCACTTGGTGATTCTTGATTGTATAGTTGTGATTCTATTAAGAAAGTCCTTGCCTATGCCTATGTCTTCAAGAGTTTTACCTATTTTCTCTTCTAGTAGATTAAGTATTTGTGTTTTGATATCCAGTTCTTTGATCATTTTATTCTATTTTAGTACACAGTGAAAAATATAGGTCTAACTTCCATCTTCTCTTAGCATTCTGGTTTTTGAATATTCACTGAAGATGGGTGTTACTGTGAATGATGAATAATGAAATAACAGATCTTCTTTCAAGAAAGCTGTCTATTCTTTTATACAAGGCCTAAAGAAGTTTCCCTGTGGCTTCCCAGTAGGAGTTATATAATTTTTTTCATTGTTCTTTTCAATGTTTGAAAAAAAAAAAGTCCTGATTCTGAATTATGGGAATTTTTTTGAGGGAAATTATGTTTATATGAGTAATCAAATTCTATTTTTGAGCTCTAAATTACATGTTTCCTAAAATGTTAACAGTTATGTTTGGGTGGTAAGATGATAGGTTTTTTTTTCCCCTATTTTTTCTCTTCTCTAGTTTTTAATTCCCATAGATTAATTTTATAATGCAAAATGAATACAAAATTACATGTTTTGTAGTTGGAAACATTTGGGAATTGAAGTTTGAGTTCCCCTACAGATGACTGTTGAGTGTATGATTAATTCAAGTTTCTGCAATTTATAAAGTACATGTTGTGCCTGAGGTACATTTAATTACCAAACACACAGATACTAAAAATCTGGCTAAAATGAAACAGGAAGTTTTTTTTTAAACAGAAAATAATGATTAGTTCTTGTGAATACAAAAAAAAAGTTATATATGCTAATAGGTTGAGGCCCAACACTCCCTGTGAAGTACAAAAGTAGTATTTGACCTTTTAAAACTTAATTTGCTATCAAGTGAGAAATCATAGGACCTACTTCATAGTGGAGTCAGGAGTGTTAAACAAAACAATACATATAAATCTATTAGCATGATGCCTGGCAGACGAAAAGTACTCAAATAAGCTCAAGTTAGTTACTGTTGTAAGTATTACTGTAGTCTCAGCTTTCAAGCTTTTTCATAGTTAGTTTTGGACACTTATCATTCGGAAGGCTTCTTCAGGGGAGAATACTGTTCCTATAACCTAGGTCACAGAGCAGATGAAAAACCAGAGTTCAGCCATTATCCACATTGTGCTGGGGGAAAGGAGAGTGAGGATGCAGGGGATAGGTGTCTTTTGAAGTTGGCAACAGACTGGCAAATCTAACAAAGATTTTTGGGACAAACTCCTGGTAACTGCAAGTACTGATTCTGGAGTATGTGAGGCTTTCTGCGCTTGCCAGATAGGATGGTTCCAGATCACTGCAGTGCTTGGATGGAGATGAATATGTTCTTAGGCCCTTCACACAACTGTTGGTGGTTTTTCATGAGCTTTAGGATTTAGTAATTGTTATAATCTTTTGGTTGGGGTCATAGACAGCCTGTGTCTCAGATTTATGAAAGTTGGAAGATAGCCTTTTGTGTGAGCTAGTGCATCCGTTGGCTTCAGTGTCCACTGTCTCCTCGGCCAGGTGCTTCCTACCCTGCAGCTCAGACTGGGTGCATTTGTATGAGATATGCATTAATTTGTCCATTCAGGAAATATTTATTCAGCACTTTCCTTAGATTAGTAGGCAATAAGACACGATTCCTGTTCTCTTAAGCCAATTTCTCCCACAGATGCCCTGGGACATCATGGTTGGTTGCCATTCCACAAAGCTCCTAACCCAAATCAATTTTGCTGATAGTAGAGAGTTTTGAGGAGGTTGCTGATTGCCTTGGCACCCACTAGCGTTGAGGTTTATGATTGGAGTCTGTGGTCAGATCTATAGTCTCTTCATATCTGTGAGGTCTGGATATATAATGTACATAAGCTTCTACACAATATTTAGACTAAGCATGAATTCTGTTAACCAAAAACAAAACAAAAAGTCATGGTGAACTGAATCGAGTTCGCTGAGGCTCAACAGAAGGAAGCCATAGAAGCACTAGGAAAGTCAGAATCAACTATTTTTATACTACACATCTCAGATCATTAAAAAAAATGAATATTTTCATCTCAATTTATTCTAAGTTAGTTAACTAAATGAATGTCTTACCAGTTAACTATGTAGAATGCTTTGAGTCATCTGTGCATCTGCGTTTCCTTAACTGTGTCTCTAAATATTTTTAATTTTATCTGGATAGTATAATTTCATATTGGACAGTTTTTGGCCAGATGTAGTGTTATTAAATACTATGCTAGAGTAATTCAATAAGTTTGTGCATTTTAAATGTTTCTACACCATTTGGGATGTGGTTGTTAAGTTGGATTCCAAGTCTCCTTTCCAATATCCTGACATGTTTTTGAGCTTTGGGTCTAAAACAGCCTAAGTAAGATTAGGGAAGCAATTATAATTTCATAATTTTCAAACTTGATTTAAATACTAGTGAATTAGATGAAAAATAAATGTGTAAATAAGTTTCTACTTTTTCTACTATTCCATTCTATCCCCAAAGATAAGTACTAATTATAAGATGAAAACTTCCTTTTCTTTTCTTTCATGGTTTTATAACTGTAAATCCATAGGGGAGCAAACCTGTTTTCTCTAAGGGAGTGTCCTCAGGAATGCACTTAGAGAAAGCAAGCTTTCCAAAGTGCACTGAAGAAGAGATGTAGACCTGTGTTTGTAGAGCGGGAGACTTTGCTACTGTCTTTTATTGTAGGCTCTAGAGAATTGCAAATTTTTGCTTTTTTTTCTTCACAGTCTTTCATCTCCTGAGATTTTTGTTCTCTTAGGTCCATCAATTGGTATGTTCTAAAGGAAAAAGGGAAAGGAAAAGGATGTATTTTATTATCTACAAAGCTGTGAGAATGAGTTTTTTCTAATCATCTTTCTCATTAGGAAGCTTTATAGTTTCGATCTAAAATGTTCTCCAGAAGTCTCATGTGTCCAGAAATGGGGCTTTTGGAAGGTAATTGGATCATGGGGGCACGATACTCACAAATGGATTAACCTATTGATGAGTTTCTACCTGACTGTTCTTTTAAGGGGTGTGGCCTGGTTAGAAGAGGTGGGTCATGGGGGTGTGTTCCTGCCCTTGCTCCTCCCTTTTCTCTCTGTGTCCTGGACTCCATGGGTTGAGCAGCTTTCTTCCACCACCTCTTTCTACCATGTTGTTTCTGTCTTGGAGTCAGCTGGCCATGATGGACTGAAGCCTCTGAAACCACAAGCCAGATTAAACCTCTCCTCTTTTAAGTTGTAGGTATCTGGTATTTTGTCCCAGTGGTGGAAAAGTGATTAATACAGAAAATTGATACCGGAAGAGTGGAGCTGTTGCTGTGACTATACCTGATCACGTGGTTCAGAAGTCTTTGGACCTCCTTTATGGTAGACATTGGCAAAGTTTTGGAGATGTAGGCTGGAGAAGCCTTAAAATGCTGTAAGCAGAGCTGGATGGGCGATTCTGGTCAGAGTTTAGAAGGCCGGAATGTTGATAGGCATTTGAACACATGCGGTAACAGCCAGGCTTATGAGGTTTCAGATGGGAATGAAGACGCTATTGGAAATGGAACTATGAGCCCTTCGTGTTTTATTCTGGCAAAGAACTTGTCTGCATTTTGCCCTGTGTCCTGAAAATTTTCAGGAGGCTGAATTTAAAGGTGGCAGACTAATTAACCTGATGGGGGAATGTCGAGGCAGCCCAACATTTGGGCTGTTGCATACTGCTGGTTGCTTGTAGCCAGATCTACAGTGAGAATCAGGAGCAAAAAGCAGAGGTAAGAGATGTGAAAAATTTACAGTTTGGTCAAACAGGAAGCACAAGTGAAGTAACACTTGCCTCTAGTCTTAGCAATTTTGGAGGATGAGGCAGAAGGATCATAATTTTGAGCCCAGCTGGGCAACTTGACAATTTAGTGAGGCTTTGTTTCAAAATAAAAAGTTAAAAAAAGGTGCTGGAGATGTAGCTCAGTGTGAGAGCCCTCAATTCAATACTGAGTACACCTCCCCTCCAAAAAAGTACACCAGCACAATAGAAGAGATGCCTCGAGGGTATCTCAGGAGTTATCCAGACCACTCCCATTGTAAATCTAAGAGTTTGAAAGGGTAAACTGCTTTGAGAGATTTTGCTTTCAGGAGAGAGCTCAAGGGAACTCTGCTCCCTCAGGATCACCTAGAGAAAGATATCACAATGCTTAGCAATCTAGGCACTCAGTGGCCACAGTAACTATGGTTCGAGGGGCCCTGGCCACTGCTGGAGCTGACATTAGACCTTGATGTCAACCATGTCCTGCTGGTTTTATAGGCATAAAGAATGCAAGAGTTATGGGATCATGGAGATATCCACCCAGATATCAAAAGAAGACCTGAGAGGCCAGGCAGTGTGCTACTGAGAAGGCAACTAATGAATTTGTGAAAGTATAGCTAAAGGTGCAGGGTAGACCCCAGGAAGTTGGAGATGCCAATGACATGGAATGTCTGCTAAGAAAAGCTATAGGCAGCGAGTGTAGCCATCCCAAGAAAGACACTGTGTGCACTGCAACTAGTGAAGCCATAGGGACAGGGCTGCCCACATCTTGTCACTAATGCCTTGGGCATTGGACATGGAGTTATACAGCTTAATGTTTTGTTCTTGCTGTGGTCTGATTTTTTTCTATGTTCCAGTTTCTCCCTTTTGGAATGAGAATATTTACCCTGTGCCCTTGCACACTGGAAGTATTTAACTTTCTCTTTTGATTTTTACCAGGACCCACAGCTAAGAATGGTACATAGAAACACCTGGAGAAGCCACCCTTGTGTATCTTACCACTTTCACAGCAAGATACTGATAAAAACAGTGAATATGTGCTGTATGAAAAACAAAAGCAATGAATGAGAGCGTTTAATGTCAGTGGCTACTAGGTCGTTAGTAGGTTGAGCATGAGCCTGATTGCTTATGCTACAGTTGCAAGATATGGCATTTCAAATAAAATTCTTAGGGATCAAATTGATACTGCTTGTAATGGAGCTATAAGTGGACTAATATTCAAGGTAAACATTGTGTAATATATCTGTTTTTGTTTCATGGAGGTATCGGGCTTGAGAAGCTTCTGGAAACATGGTTCATTTGGACAAATGGTTCAGTTTAGACACACACTCTAGTCAATATATATCATAGAACTGAAAAGTAACTTACAAATAATTGAATAATTATGTTCAAAATGCAAATATTATTCATCCCAATAACAGTTGGTGTGTCAGGCCTTTCCTATAACCTACCTAATGAGCACGCTATCAATTCTAACAATGGGGAACTTTCAGTTTTAGGGCCATTTCCTAGCTATTAAAAACTTTTTCCTAAAATTAAACTGAAAACTTCCTTCTGGGTGTTTCCAGGCTTTGGATCTAATTCTGTACTCTGGGAGTGACAGGAAGAAGTTTAATTTCTTTTCTGTGCGGCAGTCTTCACAATGTTTGAAGACAGCTAGGGGAACATTGTAGCCTAAAACTACTTCTTTTTTGAGATGGTTTGGAGTTGTATCTCCACTCTGGTCTAGACACATTCGGTTTTCATTCCCTTTGATCAAAGCTGAGGGTGTAGCTTAGGGGTACAGCACGTGCTTAGCACGTGCAGGTCCCTTAGTACCAGGGAGAGAAAGAGAAAAGGGAGGAAAGGGAGGAAGAGGGAGAGAGAGGGAGGGATGGAAGGAGAGAGAGAGAGAGTGAGAGTGGGCAAGGAAGTCCCAGAGTTAGCTTAGTAAGCATCTCAAAATAAAATTGGCTGAAGGTGTAGCTCAGTGGTGGGGCACTGTCTTAGTTAATTTTCTCATTGCTGAGGTGAAATACCTGAAACCCAAAATTAAAAGAGGAAATCTTTATTTAACTCAGTTTATAGAAGTTTGAATCCATAATCTGCTGGCTCGAAGGCAGGGTGGCCTGGCAGAAGGACATCACGGAGGAGAAACAGTTCATGGCAGGCAGAATGTAGCAAAGCAAGGGGACTTGGCAGCTTCTTTCTGCCCCTTTTATATTCTATCTAGGCTACAGGGTTTAGGGCAGGTGCCAAACCAATCAGTGGACTTGATATAGTGATCACACACCCTAATCCCAGCATCATGCACTCTAGATCCAGCCACCTCTGAAAAAGCCCCACCTGTGAGTACATGAGGCTTTGGGGGGACATCTACACACAGCCATAGCAGGCACTGGTGCTGCATGTGTGAGGCCCTAGGTTCAATCCCCAGTACTGGCAAGGGGGGACTACAGGTTAGTTTGATGTAGTTTTCATACTCAGCAAGTGTAGTGTTCAGTAGCTCACTTTTGTGAGTTTATTAAGTGCTCACAAACAGTAGCAAGAGTTAGAACGGTTAACAGTCAGAAAGTATGGAGCATCAAGGAGTCAGAGTGGGCACAGACAGGCCCAGTCGGGACTCTCGGGAGTACAGAATTCACACAGCAACTTACCAGCCTGGCGCACACCCTGCTCACAGCCGACCTGCCGACTTGCAGCTTTATCGTATGCTCTTGATATTAACAGCTCTTTCTTTTCCTTTTTGTCTTGTTTTTTTCTTGCACACAGAAATTACAGGCTACCAAATTTCTGTAAGTTATCGTATTTATGACCTAGACCCTGAGCACTAGTTCATAAGTCACAAAATTAATGTGTGTTGAAGAAAAGTATAGAACTAGGAATAAGCATGGGTTTTTTTAGGGGATGTGATATGACTTGCCCGATGGGAATGGAGGGTTTTGTGCAGGGAGAAGTAGGAGATCAGTTATTGTTGTTTATATTTTCCTGGTGTCCCGGAATAGAGGCCATTACCGAAGCCACAGAGGATGCCGCGTTTCCTGCCTGAGGGGCATTGGACATCATACCGGCCAATGGGACACCAAAAAAGGAATGACAAATGGAAAGGGCCCAGCGAGAGAAAGGATGGGTTTCAGGAAATGAATATGAACTCATGAGAAGAGACGAGGGGAGGAAAAGGGGAAGTAAACAGAACTGAGATGTGTTATGTATGTGTACTAACTCCCCATGGGTTATGTACTGTGAACAGGTATTAGTAAAGAGATTTAGCAAAAAAGAAGAGTGATTCTCATGGAGGGTGTGACCCTAAGCAGAGGGAGAAAAATGAGTGACGTGTGAATGAGAGAGGCCGCTGACCTGAGGAAGGAAGGGGTCATGGTAGGCAGGTGAGCACTGTCATTGGCAATGGGGGTGGAGGTGCAATTTCACTACATTTTAGAAAGCACAAGCGATGAACTTTTGAAGCTGTGAGAGCTGTATAATCGTCACTTAGAAAGTGTGCTTGATGCAGAGTAGTAGAGAAAAGCCTAGAGGGGAAAGATATAAGCAAGAAAGTTATGATCTTTCTGCCAGTGATAGTTAACCGGGGCATCAATCTGAGTAAGCAGCTTGGTTTAGTACAGTTCTGCATGCGGACGATGGACTTACTGAAGAGGGAAGGCTCGCCCTGGGTGTGGGCTGCCCAACCAAGAGGTTTGCAGTCCGGATGGAATGAGAAGGGAAAGAAGAAGGAAGTCTCGCTTCTGTTTCTTTTTTTTTTTTTTGGTGGTGTGGGGGATCGAACTCAGGCCCTTGTGCTTACAAGGCAAGCACTCTAATCACTGAGCTAAATCCCCAGCCCTCGCTTCTGTTTCTTTGGAGGAGCTCCAGTCTTGCATGTCGCATTTGGATGTCCATCTTCGGGGTTCCAGCCCGGACTCTTCAGCTTCCTCATGTGGATCCTGTGGGACTCTGCAGGCCCTCCACCTGCCCAGCACATGGGGGGCCCTTCTGTACCCTTCCCACAGACACTGCAGGCAGCCATCGTAAATCTGCCTTGGAAATCAATCAATCTACCTACCTACCTACCTACCTATCTATCTATATTAAATTTGTTCCTTGAGTGAACACTGACTAATACATAGTCATTCTAGTTACCATTACAGTTTCATTATCATGAAATAGTCCTTTATCTAAAAAATAATTAATACGTCAGCACAAGTAAATAATTCTCTCAGTAATGCTCTACCTTGCTTGGAAAAAACCTTTGAAGCTCAGTTATTCAAGTTCTGATTATTTTGTAAGATATCCACCGTGTAAAAATATAAAGATTTGTGTCCTTCCAACTGTAGAAAATTCCATCCTTTGTATCTCTAAGTGCGTAAAGGAGGAAAATGTAAAGGCAAGGGAGGACTCTTGGTACAGGTTGAGTATCCCTTAGCTGAGATGCTTGGGACCAGGAGTGTTTTGGATTTGGGAATTGTTTGGATTTTGGAATATTTGCATATGCATAATGAGATATCTTAAGGGATGTGATAAAAGTCTAAACACAGAATTCATTTATGTTTCATATATACCTTTACCTTTCATAGTACATGGCCCAGAGGCATTTTTATTCAGTATTTTTAGTGTGTCTGCTTTTTGACTGCGAGCTTCCACAGAGCTTAGGTGTGGAGATTTTTCACTTCTAGCACTGAGCTGGTGCTCAAAAAGTTTTGGATTCTGATGCATTTTGGATTTCAAGTTTTTCAATGAGGATTATGTAAGAGCCCAAAGAATTGTGGAAAGTTTTCTGTAGACCATTATGAAGGAATTTCATATGAATGGTCCTAGGGGCAACTTGTACTTCACATTAGCCTTCTTCAGTACCTGAATTAGGGTCTTTTCTCTCCTAGTGTCTGTCTGGTGTTTGTTCTACGTGTTGCTATTTTTATGAAAAGAATTAAAGACAAAGGTTTATAATGTATTATTTAAATTCTCAACTTATTAACAGAGATGATACACTTAGTGGGGAAGCACAGTATCTAGTAGAAGCTATTGTCAACTGTTGACTTGAGTGTGTGTTGAGGCTTCAAGCTGTTGAAAGTGTTTGTGCTGAGCTGGACCAATGAACCAGTCCACATGTTGTCAGCTCCCTTTCTGCTTGGTGCCCTGAGGTGACTCTTTTCTTTTTATTTTTACATGGAAAACCCCAAGAGGTATTTTTGACTCTATCTGCATATGCATGATATTGAAAACATCATAAATGTGCGATTAGGGAAAATTTTGGATATTGTATTGATCATGAAACTGTTAAAATGAGGTCTAACAGTAAATGTGTTTTTAGATAAAAGAGAAAACACAGAAAGTCAACTTTATAGATGAATTTCTTCACAGCAAAGTAGTGAAGACAAAATAGATGCAGTTTTATAACTTATTCTTAGAAAATGTGCATGTGTGGCACTGGGGATTGAACCCAGGTTCTTTGCACTGAGTGGTAACCCCAGTCCTATTTCATATTTTATTTTGAGATGGGATCTTGCTAAATCCCTACATTGCCCAGGCTAGGCTTGAAGTTGCAATTCTCCTGCCTCAGCCTCCCAGAGTGCTGTGATTACAGGCATGTGCCGTCATGCCCAGCTCCTATCCTCTGGTCTTTTGATGCGGAGTCCTGGATCAATTAGGCGTGTAATTCTCATCTACCTTGTGTTGTTTGTGGGTGTGCTCCAAGGTCATCTCATCTCTCTGGAGAAGTTCAATCTACGAAATTTATCTTCTGTGAATATGAAATACTCCTCTCTTGGTCTTGTTTTTCCTGCAGTTATATTTTATATACTGTATCTGCTTTCCTGTATAAACACGTACCCACTGTTATTTTTTTGCCCTTTTATTTCAACATTTGCTGTCACTAACTTTAGGTGGGTTTCTTATAGGCATCACAGGCAGTCTTGGAAAAAAATCTAAAATAAAAAAAAATTCTAAACAGGTATTTTAACCCATTGTATTTTGTTATAGTTGCTGATGTTTTTAGACTCTTACCTTGCATTTTACCTTGTGTTTTCACCAAGCTTTAGTGTTCTTTGTTATAATCATTGCTCTGCCTTATTCTTTATTTGGAATGAATTGTTTGCTTCATTTCCTTCTAGATGTCTCTGGAACTTATAACCCTATTTATACAATAATGATTACAACTGCATTTCTACGAAGTGATTAAAACGTTTTTCATAGCTAGTAGGTACTTTCATTCCCCTCCAGTAATTTCCTGCTCCTTGTAAGTAGCTTGTCCCTCCTTCACTGTTGTTCCACCCCTCTGTCTCCTCCAGCCCATCCACATCCCAGTTTCAGAGCTTACATTTTATTTCTGTAATCTTATCAACTCTTTTTGTCACAAATTGAAGTTGAAGTTTATTTGGAGAGTGAGTCGTTATTAGGGAAAAGGGGCATAATTTGTTGATTTAAAAAAATTCCTGTCCTACAGCTATTTCTTGTTCTCAAGTAATTGTGAAGAGGGTGAATAATAGTAAACTTTTGAGTTTTTTAGTTCTCAGATGCTTAAAATGTCCAAAAAATGAGTTTCTTTGCTTAGATCCTAAACAAAATCATGGAGAATTTTGAAGATTTTATTCCGTTGTCATTTTGCTTTAGTTTTGTGATTAAAAGAAGTCTCTAGAAATCTGAATTTTATATCTGTAGGTAACCTGCCCCACCCTACATCAAACACATTGTTTTAGTTACTTTTCTCTCGTTGTTGGGACAGAATACTCGACACCCAAAGTTAGGGGAAGAAAGGTTTATTAGCTCACAGTCTGCAGAGGTTTCAGTCTATAGTCCACTGGGTCCGAGGCAGGGCGGCATGGCAGAGGCAGGGCGGGCC
>PVJO010015177.1:0-45835 GCA_004026905.1 Hystrix cristata | reverse complement strand
TGTACTAATAAGTGTCTGATTTATTTCACTTAATAGTATGTTCTCCAGGAACATCCATTTATATACAAATGACTCTAGTTTATCCTTTTTTATGGCGGTGTAGTACTCCATTGTGTAGAAAAACCACATCTTCTTTAGCCATTCATCAGTTGTTGGGCATTTAGGTTGTTTCCAAGACTTAGCTATTACAAATTGTGCTACTATGACTTTAAAAAGTGCAATGGAAAGCTAAAATAGTAGAATGATCATGCCTGAATGCCCAATTTATGAACTGAAAGACTGTACTAAAATACTTACCTGGAATGCATTCCAAAAAATTCCAAACAAAATTATAAAGAAAAACTAAACATGTAAATTACATATAAGACACAAAATAATTTCTTCTCTGGGCATCTAAAATTCTGTTTCTTGACTTTCCTCTTACTTTTCTCCATACTCCTTGGCCTTCCGGTATAGGTCCTCATCGTCTTCCTAACCTATTGATATTGCAGTTCCCCAGGGCTAAATCTACAGTATTTTTCCTTTCCCTACATAAGTTCATTCCTTAGATGATTTAGTCTGATTACAAAGATATAAATACCATTAATACATGGATTTAAAAAAATATATCCCTACACATATTACTTCCACAAAATCACATACTTAAATGTACACACATCATGTATATTTGAAGATATAATAGGCTGAGAACATACTCCATGGCCAAATGAAATGTTTGCCATCCCCATCTCAATATACTTCATTTGCAATGAATGCTTCTGAACTCAGTAACTGACATTTGGTAAATGTCCCAAACTGAAAGTCATTATTAACTCCTATATTTTCTTACCCCTCTCAAACCAAACTTTCCACAAATCTAATGGAACTTAATTTAAAAAAAGACCCAGAAAAGTGTACTTTTTCTGCTTGATCCAGCCATTTCCTTGAGAAATTCTAGTTTCATTAAGAGGGAAATGTAAGTCAAGTACAAAGACGTGGTATTGGAAATACACATCACTACTAAATTGTCATTAAGTTCAAGTTTTTTTTTAGTGGTGAATGCAAAATATCATAGAATTCTTCCTAATCTTCCCTGTTGCACATATATACTTCCTTTATTACATACAAAGGACCTTGCTTCCTGATAACATCAATATTTGTCCTATTTTAAAATACACACAATTTCAGAATACAAAATCATATAAATTTAAAGGAAAAATATAATAAATAAGTTTGAAAAAGTCTTTACAATTTTGTGTGTTTAGACTTTACCCCTTTCAGAGTACAACCTGAGCATTATTTCAAATTTTACTTGAAGTTAGGTTTTTTTTTTTCTGAGTACTTATGTATTTGATATACCTTTATAAACATTGTTTTAGAGAGTCTCATTTACCCTCTTCTTGGTTTAATTTTATTGGTTGAATTTTAAGAACATTTGCATGGTACAAAAATTTAAAACAAAATCTATGTGGAAAAGTTTCCCTTATATCCATCTCCACTTTGATTCTATAAGTTATCATGTACACTGATTTTTATTTCATCCTTTCAGTGTTTATTTTTAAAAATAAATAATAGAGTAATGTCAGATGGATAGAGTAACTAGTCTGAATTGGGTCTCATTTGGGATAAACTGGGCATTAAAAAGAATAATGACCACAATGAATTGCATTTAAAATAATGAATATATAATAGTAATGGAGAAAGGAAGAGAAAAAAAGAGGGGAGGAGAGTGTGGAGAAGACAGGAAGACAGAAAAATAAACATTTTCAGAGACAGAGGAAATTTATTTTTGCAGAATGTCAACTAATACAGAGGGAATACTAGAATTAGAATATAAAGCTTTTGTAATTCCTTGTGTAATAATTCATTTGTGAGGAGACCATAGTGGAATGATAAAACTGATATAGAGAAAAATAATAAAACTCCCAACCTGCTAGATGTCAGTTACTCTGAGTTTGTGTTCCCCCAAATCGAAGAATGAATTCTAAGGAACAAAGGGGGATAAGAGTAGGAGAATTTATTGAGAGAGAGAAAGGAAGTTCCTGAGAGACAGGAGGGGACCTGAGTGGGTTGCCAATGAACCCACTTTTCAGAGCAAGTTGTATAGAGCAAAATCAGGAGGTTGGTACAACGTAGGTCAAAATTATGATGAACCGATAACGTTACAAGTGTAGTTGCTTACATAGCATTGATCCAATGGGGAAGCAGGTCATGTACCAAATGGACAAGGAAAGAACAAGGACATTCCAGGATGGGGTGGATCTCAAGGTCTTTGTCACCCACCTGGGTGACAGATGTCTATCTAGACTTTATCAGATCGGATGAGTGTAATTTTCAGTTCGTTGTTTATCCCTCAGCCAGAGATGTAGGTCTCGTCTTTCCATCCTTATCTTGAGGCCTGACCTTCAATGGATTTGCCTCTAGCCATAGTTATAGTGTATTCTCTTGTATATTGACTGTATCCAAGGTCCAATCCTGTCTTACTGCCTATAATATTTCTACTTAATTTAGCTGTCCATAATAAAACTACTTGGTGAAATATTTGTTAAGCAGGGTATTCACATCGTCTAAAATATTCCCATAGAGTTATTTACAAAGGAGAAAATGTTGCTTTTTACAATGATAAAAATTGGAAGACACTCCTTTAAACAGTTGTTCAAACTTAGACTCTCCTAGTTGAAAGATGGCGCCACATTTATATTTCCCTGTTTTTATCCAGTAGGAGACACATACTATTATCTATGAGATGTCTTTTATGAAAATGCTTGATCTAAACATAGCAAAACCTTAAATTAATGGACTTTTTGAAGTTTTTAATACCATTGAGGCAGAGAAGGAAGTAGTTGGGGCTTCATTTACATTAAAGGAGACCAAAGATACATTACAGTTAAATGTCATTCGCAAACCTTGTGTAGCTACTTGATTAAAATTATAAATGAACTTAAAATCTGTAAACTATATTTTTGGATGATTAAGGTTTTAAGTCAAAATTTTATTTTGGATAATCTTTTTGAATTAATGTTAATTTATTTCAATGGAAAATTCAATTGCGTTTGTGTAGGGGATGGTATTAATTTGGGGGACATGCATGGTTAAATAGGGTTTAGTTATGGAATGTTATGCTGTCTACTGTCTGGTTTGGGATGGTTTAACAAAAAAAGAAGTATGTGACTAAACAGATAAAGAAAGAACAAAATGTGTGTCAAAATGTCAGAGTCACCGAATCTAAGTACGTGGTATATAGGAACTTATCGTGAAGATCTTTCAATTATTCTTTGGGGTTGAACATTTTTCAATAAATACATAAAACAATATATCCATAATTCAACAATTTTAACTGCCTCACCTGTTATCATTTTAGTCCACAACTATAATCATTTAGCATGTAGACTATTTTAATAATCTAAATAGTCCCTAGGCCTGAAACTACATGTTTCCACAGAGCAGTTAGAGTGGTACATTTAAAATTTAAGTTCTCTGCTCAAAACTTCTAGTGGCTTTCTAAGTGTAAAAGCCAAAGTCATTAAAATGTGCTCCCCAGTATTTTTTGTATGTTTAAAATACTATTCTTGTTTTGGACTAAATGATTTTCCTCCCCAAAATCTCATTTGTTGACATCCTCCTAACTGCCAATCTGATGGTTTTAAGGGATGGATCTTCAGGAAATGATTAGGTTATGACAATGGAGATATAAAGAATGAGATTAGTGATATTATAAAATGAACTTTGGGATCCTTATTGAATCTTCACATGAGGTTATAATGAGAAAATAGCTCTAAGTAAAATCTGACCATGCAAGTACCTGATCTCAGATATCTAGCCTCTCCAGAAATATGGTAAATAAATTTCTGTTGTTTAGAAGCCACTGGTCTATGGTGCTTTGTTAGAGTAGCCCAAGCTGACTAGAAAGTATTTTTCTGACTTCCAAATGGCCAGACAACCGGTTACACTTAAATAATTCTCAATGAGGATTATAGAATAGAGAGAAACAGATATAAACTGATCAGAAACATACCTACCTCTGTTTAATTCTTTCTCTAAACACAAAATTTTATCTACACTTTCAAGCTCCCAAGAAATCATAACAATACGGATGGGAAATAAATGAAATGTAGTATGTAGGCTCTTAAAGGCAATTCCCTCTTCCTCCTCACCAAGTCCTGGTTTAATTTAGGTGTATCCTCCCAACACGTCCTGTATTTTCAGAGCTATTACATAAATAGTTATCACATTTTCCCACTGCTAAAATCCACTTGTAACCACATAGAGTTTTTCAGCCAATTAATACTTTTTTTCTCTTATAGCAAACAAAGTGTTAGAATCAGACACATTTGATTGTATTGCTCTTGCTTATTGTATGTGTGTCTACAAAAAGTGTTGAACATATTACATACATGATTGGCTGGTAGTGAAAAGTTTGTGCTCTAGAGCCAGTTGGTAGTTTATATTTCACCACTTAGCAGACATTCAATCTTGCCAGCAACCTACACTGCCTGTGTCTATTTTCTTATCTGTAGAATAGAGTAACACTCGCTTTCTAAGATTTTATAAAAATTCAATATTATTAAATAAATAATAAAATATAATGTACTTATTGAGGGCTCACTACATGCTAGATACTGTGATAAGTGCTTTACATTAAAGTATTTAATAGCATTTACAAAGGCCCAGATTCTTTGAGAAAAGAGGGCCGGTGTAGTACATTTGTGTGAGTGGAGGAGAAAGCAACAAAATATTGATATTTGAGAATGACAAAATAAAAATAATGGTACTTATGGGTATGTAAAGGATTTTGGATTTTAAGAATCATGTGAAAATTTTGAATTGTATTAAGCCAGAAGTATACACTGTTTCAAGTAAACATGATCCAACCATGTTATAAGGAGAGAGTTATTACAAAGATGAAGGTAGAAAAAAGTAAATTGCATTTTAACATGGAAGCAAAATGTGATTGCAACAATAATGTTCATATAAGGGTCTTTACAGGGAAATTCTAATGTATCTCTATTGGTAGTCATTGTAGATCTTAAAAATATAATGTTTGTATCTTTCCTGATGTGCTTAATTATTCTCTGAATCAAAGATGTTCATTCTTTTCTCTATTTGATATTTTTAAAATGAAATTGAACTCTGAATCATAAAATTACTGTTGTGAGTTGTAAAACAAGGATTATTTCCATTTACCAACATCTACCTGGACTTTATTTTTGATGAAAGTTTGTCCGATTCTCTCCTTCTATATTTTTACTTCAGAGAACTGATGGACAGGGCAAACTCATGGGATACCAAATCATCACTCCATAATACACATTCAAATGATAATAATTCTCCATTATCTGTGTCCTTCATTTTTTTAATAATTTATCTATGCCTTCTATTTCCCTTTCCCACTGCTATTCACTCTTTGTCAATTTCACTGTTCATTAGCACATCTATCAGATAGTGAGCAAGGAAAATAAGTTGAATCGAACCAGATTGTTTTATTATTCACCACCAGATCTCAAAAAGAGCTGAAGGAGGAAATTGGAAATTAATTTGTAAATGGATATTTTGTGTTATCTCAGTCTTAGCTGATGCCCATGTATCAAAAAATAACTAACTTCATTGCTGACAAACCTATATCTAGTGTTTCTTATCTTATATATTTGCTAGGCTCCCTTTTCAGTAGTACAAATAACAGAACATTTCATAAATATTCATTTTGATGCTATTCAATTCAACAATATTCATTAAGATTTTTCATTTCTATAGCTATAGAATGACTACCGTGGAATTAGAAGAATGAAAAGATGCATTTGATTTTGTTCCTACTCTCATGGATTTTATGAAGTAGACAAGGAGTCTGTATTCCATACATAAAACAGATGATAAAACATTAACATTTTATTTAACATGTGTACTAATGAGTACAAATAAGTAAATGTGTACTAATAAAAATAGAAGAGACTTATTTGACAGTATATACATTTCAATTCCAAAATTAACAATTATAGTATTTCTGTTGCAATAATGAGGCCATTAGAGTTAGTTTCTTTGTCTTTATGAAACATAGAGTAAAGTGAGAGTTTACCAAATGACTCAAATTGCTTTTTTATTATAGAAAATATCACTGGTTCAACATGATTAGATACATTTCTGTTTCTAATGGAATTAAATGCTCTGCCTTTTCTTCCTCCCCAAAAGAGAAAGCTGAACAAAGCAGACATAGATAAACATCCTTAATATGACCCAAATATTTTTTTCTTTTGAATTTTTCTATTCTTTAATACAAATTTCTTTTGCTTGAGACAAACTCTTTTCATAGGGCCTCAATTAATATGTTGTTGAAATTTGGTTTACAATAGTCTTAAAATTATTTGGTTATAAATACTTCAGTAAAATTCTAAATAATTAATACCTTTAACAAATACACATTGTATAATTACTATGATGTGTTATTAAGCATTCTATTGCTGTGACTAAATACCTAAGAAAATCAATTTAAAGAAGGAAAGGACTATTTGGCTCATAGTTTCAAGGGTTTCAATCTATGGTCAATTGGCTACATTGTTTTGTCACCTGCGGTAAGGCAGAATATTACAGTAGGGAGCATACGAATGAAGCGTAGCTTCTCAATTTACACCTACTGGGAAGCTATAAGAGAAGGAGAAAGGGACAGGTATCGCAATATTCCCTTACAAGGAGCACTCCGACAGTCTAGCTTCCTTGGAACAGGTCCCACTTCAGAAAGGTTTCACCACATTCCAGTAGTGACACAGGGTGAAGACCAAGCCTTCAACACATCAGCCTATTGTGGATATTTAAGATCCAAAATATAACAGATCCTATGTATGGTATGTTCTTCCTATTTCTTCTTCTTTCAAAGAATAGAGACTAGTCTGAAAGTAGTAAGAAAGGTACCATTTTCTGTGAGAAAGTAATGTTAAATGCCCAATATTTCTAAAATATTATAATTAAATTTAAAATACATGTCAAATTAAAACATTTATATATCATTATAATGTAAAAAATTTCTTAAATTTGGCACAGAAGTATTTATTTTGTTTTTAAGATTGAAAATTTGGGTGCTTTTGTTCCTTTATTTTTGGATGTTTTTTATGTGATAGTAATCAAGGAACAATGAGGGATTTCAACCCTGATATTTGCCACTGAGAGATATCTTAATAATAAAAAAAACTATCATTTTGCTTCATAATCTGCCTCACAAAGTGTGAACAGATTCGTTGAAATACTTCCTCAACACTGTCCTCCTAAAAAAAATAAGTTACTTTTTAAGGCAGCATCACTATCATCCTGTTGATTAAAAAATACAGTTACAAAACAAGCAAATCAATAGTCACATCCATTAAGGTTTGCATCATATAATTTCCCTTGAGTTTTTTATTAAAATTACTAGTCAGGGGCTGGGGATTTAGCTCAGTGGTTAGAGTGCTTGCCTCTCAAGCACAAGGCCCTGAGTTCGATTCCTGGTACCAAAAAAAAAAAAAAAAAAAAAAAAAAAAAACAAAATTACTAGTCAACTTAGTTTAAATGATCTGATTCACATTACCCAAGTAAGAACAAATTTAAGCATGTCTTGTACTACTTGTAAGTCAGTCTATACAATTTCTAAATAACTCACACCAAAATAAAATATTTGGTCAAGTCACTGTTTTTGATGTCAATGTACCAGCTTGGGTTTCTCCCATTGAATTAAGCATATGTTGCAGCATTTTGCCCTCACAGCCTAAATAATTATTCAACCACTTACTATCAATCAACTGTATCGGAAGGTGGGAGTTCACATGCCTCATCATACCTATATAGACAGGAAGACACCTTTTGCATAAGGTGAAGAATGCTTGCTTAATTTTGTGGTTTGTCAGTAGCAACACTTTATCTTGCACAGGAATTATAAAAATATACTCTAATTACATAAAAGAGAATCTTGTTTAACCTAAGCTCTGATAAATTAAGATACTGTACTAGATTTTGTATAGTTTTTTGTATATGTTTAAAATGCCTATAGCATCCAGTTATACTACTTATTGGAATTGGTGATCTAAAGACTTTTTCTAATGACTGGTTTGTAAGCTCCAGGCTGAAATTTTAAAATAAATGTGATCACAGATTTGTAATTCAGAATAACATAAATGTTCATAAAAGCCCTAAAATATCAGCTGTCTACCTGACTGAGCCAAGAAAATAAACACTGAAAACATCTGCCTTGTAGGCGATGTCACGAAACTAATCACTGTGGATATAATGAATTTCTTTTTCTCTGTGCTTATTATGAACTTGGCTGACTTTCTGTGGTGAAAATATTCAAATGATACAATGAAGGTTAAAAAAAAATGGCCCAACTTCTGAAAAAAAAAAAATTCCAAGACCATTTCTGGGAATCGTGATGCCTCTGAGAAAGCTTATTTTCAATTTGTAAACCATTTCAGTATTTGAAGTACGAGGCTCTTTATCGTCAAGTTTTGTTTTGTTTTATTTTCTGGGACTGGAAATTGAACTCAGGGCCTTGTACTTGCAGGGGAAGCACTGTACTACTTGAGCTAGATCCCCAACCCCTGTGGTTAAGTTTGAACTGAACCTAATTCAAAAGTGTAAATATCATTGTGGAGTGTGCAGGAAGTGTAGAGGATGACAAGGAGTAAGAAAATAATACTAGACCTCTTGGAATTAGATCTTTTTTGCACAGCATATTAACCATTGTCATTCTCTAATTATTTTATGAAATTTTGTTTTATTTTTCATGAAAGAAGAGTGTTTTTATATTTTCTTTATTAATATCTACTCGTCTTACATTAAAATAAAACATATGAGCGAAATCAGTAGAAAAGCCATATGGTGCTGAACTTTCCTTTCTTGGGAAATTTTTATTACTGATTCAATCTCATTAATCTCTGTTGTTGTACTTGTCTAGCTTTGACATCATGTAATACTGCCCTTATAGAACTGGTATTAGTTATTTAAAATTTTGTAGCATTTATCAGTATAGCCATCAAGTTCCAGGCTTTTATTTTTGGAATAATTTTTATGAATGATTGAATTCGGTAGCCTGTTATTATTCTGTTTGTGTTTTCTGTGTTTTCATCTCTCAGTTTTGGTGTGTAATATGTATTTAGAAATATATACATTTCTTCTACGTTTTCCAGTTTTTGTGGGAATATAATGTAGCAATGAAGAAATGGTGAAGGTGCGAAAGTCTAGTAAGAAAAGAAATACAGGTTTTTAGGAAAGGCAGAGTGGGCTGGGGCAGGGCATACGGAAGGAGTGGGAGAGTAGCACTGATATTCTTGATACATGGTGCAGTGAGTAGGCATGGTCAAAACTGTCGAATGAAAACAGGTTTTACTTTTTTTTAAAGACAGTCAAGGAGAACTGGATAAAAGGCTAGTTGAAATTATTTTCTGTGATTCCAAATATGAATGTCCTCATTTTACCAATATTCCTTTTTAATATTATAACACCTTGACAGAGGTTTTAGGTTATACACTTCTTAACATCATGATATACTGACAGCAGTTGTTTTCAGTGAGACTTAATATTCTCTCTCTGTCTCTGTTTTCCTGTCTCTGATTCTCTGGGAAAATTTCTCTCTCGTTCTCTCTCTCTCTCTCTCTCTGTCGCCCCCTCCCTCCCTATCTTCCCTTCCCTTCTTCCCTCTCTCTGACAAGTCTAATAAGGAAGTTTTAGAGTAAAAGAAATTGAGCCCCAGTTAAATATGTTAGTGCTGTTCTATCAGATTCTGGTATCAGAAATTTCCATTAGGGCATTTGTTCATAAGCATCCTACACGAAAACTAAATGAAGCATTGAAGCATAAAAAAGTCAAAATGTGGCATGATTTTATGCAGCAAAATTCAGCTAGTGCAGTACATTGTGCTTAGAAGTAACTAACTACTACGTTTTTGTTTCTGCCTTATCTTCTTCTTCAAAAAAAGTTTTCAGCTGGCTTTTAAGAAGAGTTATAGATGCATTAAAACCATTAAAGCAAGGGAAAATAGGCAGCAACCAATAATAGATGAAGGTTGGTGTGGAGGTTGGAAAAGGTATTTAGCTTTCTGGCAGTTAAATAAAGGAAAAATAATGGATTAACTCTCGTCCTCTAATAAAAGCAATGCAGGGCTTCGGATATGGCAAAACGCCTGTCTAAACCCTTTTATCTTTAAGATAAATATGAGTGTGATATTTTATACAGAAAATAACAAATAACAAGGTACTGTTTGGATAATTTTACAAAATAAAAAGACAAGGACAGTTTCATATACTTTTCAATAAATAATGGATCATAGATAAAAGAGAAAATATAAAACTGTATTTATTGTGTCATTTTTTAGGGGGAACTATAAGAGTATCATCCAAATATGTCACAGCCCGCAATCCGATTTGGTAGAACGCTATAACATTGAGCATCTAATTAGTGCATCTCTTATTTCACTGGCTTCTGGTCAGGCTAATGATAAAAACAAATGGGAGATTTTAAAAATTACACATTTTTGTTTCTCCAGTGTTGTTTCAAATGCTTGTGATGGGGCTAAGGAATCTACATTCTAACATATCCTTCTGTGGTTGGCTTTTATGACTATCTAATATCCTTGTTGCCTGGCTTTCCTTAAAATGCAACTCATATGTTTGCACCTTATGAAACAAATATCCTCTTTATGTGATGCAATTATGTTATGATGTATTTCTATGCCTTCTGGATTCCAAGATATATTGTAGACATTTTCCGGATAATCTTTATGAATCTAACTTTTCTAAACTTTAAAATTTGATCAATGGGCACACACTGGCCTGAATTCCTAAAAACAATCCGATAGCATGGTTTAAAAATTTTGTCTGTACAAAATAAATGTGATGAATGTGACCATTATATGGAAAATGTACCAATACATGTCCTCGGTTTAAAAAAAAAATTTTTTCTGGATGCAAAAGTAATATCATAATATCACTCTATATATGAAATTGCATTTAAACACAAGAGCAATTCTGGGATACAAATTATCTTAATTTTGCATTTGAAAAAATTCAGAACTCATAGTGGATAATCCTTACCCCAAATTACACGGTTTATTCATGGGTACAAGATTCGACTCTTCTTAAAACCAGGGGTTGTTTCACTCGCCTGTGTATCTTTTACTCTAGACTTTGTGAGGATAACTGAATGGTATGTTATAAAATTCAAGCACAATAGCACATATTAAGCAGAAACAAAAACAAACGATGTCTTCAAACATTAAATTTAGTTTTGAAATCACTACTCATAACTAAGGTTGTTGCTCCATAATTGGCTGCTAGCAAAAAGCTTAGAAAATATGATTAATTATTTTAGAGATGATATTTCTGATATTTTAAAGATGAAATGGATCCAAGAGATAACATACAGGTGCTAAAATAACAACACAAAATAGTTAATAAACCTTGAAAAAAATTAAAATGAAAAAAGGAACCTCAAAAATCCCATTAATAAATGATACCTAAGAGCCGCAATTTAAATAGACCTTGCTAATTGTGTTTGTCTCCATGTGAAACCATGTCACAAAACACAAACAAATGAATTTTGTTAAAAGTGTGACTGGCACAGTAGGTCCTCAATGTTAACTAAGACCCTTGTTCTTATGGAACTGGAACTTGGGACTTCACACTAACTAGCAGATAAGACAGGTAATAGCAAGTATTAGTGAAGATATAGAGAAATTGGAACACTTACACATCAGAGTTGAAAACATAGAAAGGTGTATTGTCCGTGAAAGAGAGTTTGATGCTTCCTCAAAAATGTAAGCGCTGAGTAACCCCTATGTGTTAGCAATTCCATTTCTAAGTATATATCAGAAAGAAATAAAGAAATGGCCACACAAATATTTGCATACTTCAGAGAAGTATATTTCATAGTAGCCCAAAATAGAGTCAGCTCAAATTTCATCAACTGACCAGAATGCTAATAGAAAAGTTGCCAGTACAGACCAGGCTCAGAAGGTTTCTGCTGGGAAGAAGCACTGCATTGTCTGTTGGACTCCAGACAATGCGTGTTCTGGGCTGGCAGAAAGTTTGTCTGCAGTTTTCTCGTGTCCAGAGACTTTGCCTGAGATTGAGATTAAGGTCGGCTGACTAATCTAGCAGAAGAAATTTCAAGACAGTCTAATGCTGAGGCAGTGGCATGGCTACTACTGGCGTTTTTTTTTTTTTTTTTTTTTTTTTTTTTTTTTTTTTTTTTTTTTTAAGCCAGATTTATGTTGAGAATCAAGAGCAGAGAACCCAGCAGAATGATTTAAAATGTGAGTTTGGCAAGAAAGGAAACTCTAGTAAAGTTGGGGCCTGCAAAGTTGGAACATGGGAGAAATTGGTCACTGAAAAGACTAGCAAGAAAAACCCAAGTATTTCAGAAGAAGACAACAGAAAAGATGGCCCGAGGATATCACAAGAACCAGCAGGACTCTGGCCTTTGCAGCCTCAGAGTTGGAAAGGTGAAAGAGTTTGCTTTGAGAAGAGGCCCAGAGCAACATGTTCCAGAATGGTGGAAGACTCACGAAGTTGTTCCTTGGAATTTGGCTCATAGGCACTCAAACCCTACAGCCACGCCAGAAAGAAGCCTGGCTACTGCTCCAGCTGGCAGCAGACCCTGGCATCATCCCCAAGATTCTGGTTTTAGGTGCATGCAGAATGCAAGAATTTGGGGGTCAGAAAGTCTTCCACCCATATTTCAAAAGGCCCGAGAGGCCAGGCAGTATGCACCTGGGAGGGCAGTGTGTGAAGACGTGAGTGTGAAGCCAAAGGTGCAGTGGAAATCTCAAAGTTTGGAAAAGCCAGGAAAGTGAATCATCTGAGGAAAACTGGGAGGAGGAGGACCAGAGCCGGCCCAGAAGTGCAATAGGGCAGAGCCACCCAAGCCCTTTGGAGTTCAGATTTTGCCACAGATCACCTCTGATGCTGCACATGGAATCTCAGGACTTAATATTCGCCCTACTGAATTTTGGACTTGCTTTGGTTCCATTCCTTTATGTCCCCCTGTTTGTACCTTTTGGAATGGAACTGCTTGTCATATGCCAGTGTATGTTGGAAATGTTTAACTTTCTTTTCATTTGTACACGTGCTTACGGGTAAGAGTTTGCCTTAAATCTCAGAGGAGACTTTGGACTTGGATTTTTCAGCAATCCTGAAACTGCTGGGAATTCGGCAACTCTTGGAGATGCACTAAATGCCTTTTGCATAAAGGGATGTGCATGAGTCTTTGAGAGGCCAAGAGCAGAATGTTATGGCTTGTGTCTAGATGACCCTTCAAAGCCTCTTGCAGTCACAAATGGAGCATTTTCAGAGGTGACTGGCTAGAGTGCATGATTACTAAATTAGTCCACTGATTGGTTTGGCATAGTTCTGCTGGGATTGAGGATGTGTTCCAAGGATTAAGGGTGAGAGTGCTATCCACTTTAAGGGCAGATAGCCCGTATGAGATATAAAGGACAGAACAGGCTTCTCAACCTCTTTTGTTTGCCTTGCTGTCTTCTTCCTGCTGTGAGCGATTTCTACTCTGTGATGACTGTCTGCGAGGCCACCCAGCCTTGAACCCAGCCAACTATGAACTGAAACCTCTGAGAACTGCTAACCAAATAAACTTTTCCTCCTTTAACTTTGGGTGTTGGATATTTTGTCTCAGCAACGAGAGAAGTGACCAGGACTAATCATTTTGTTCATCTTTCTTGTGATTGTCGCTCTGACTAAACAATATCCTAAACCTCTACTCTTTCACTACATAAAGAGTTTTGAAGATAAATAATAGAGCTCAATAATTCATATACACACACACAGAGTTTTAAATTCTAAAATTCTATTTCCTAATTTATTAAAGTGAAAACCAAGTTTTCCTCCACTATGGCACAAGAGAATGTCAATATAATATTCTCTTCACAATCGCTTCACAACTTAAGTCAATGTTACATTCTTTTTTGCACTGTCAAGATTTATGTTGCACTTAAAAATAATTAAAATTTCTACCATTATCTGTAGAACGATTATGAAAGAAAATACAAATGCATATTTATATATAATTTTAAATTTCAGAATTACGTAATTATTCACTCTAGAGCCAAGTAAGCTCACTAGATACAGAGGAAAATGAGATAGCCCTTTAAAGAAGGATACTTCAAGCATCAAAGACATATGTATTCTATTATTTTACACTCCATTTAATGCTCAGCAGCAGGCTATATTTTAGTTTGCTTTGTGTTTGAATCATTAGATCTTTGTAGAACCTCTTTTTCTCCCCCTGGCATAATACACCAGATTTTTTTTCTTACCCTCTTTGACATAAGAATATATATGCTCTATTAACCCTATAACTATAGTCATTTAAAATTTAAATCATACTGTTATTTCTTTGTGTATGTATCAAAAACTTTTTAAATTAAAATATTTAAAACAATAACCAAATTTTTCCAATCATGAAAAATATCAGACTTGAAGCTTTAATTGAGAATTCATCCTGACATAATTTGATTTATATTTACATTTAAAAAATGTATGTTTCATTTAAAACTATGCATTAATAACTGAGAACAAAAAATACAAAAAAGTATTTTGTTTTTAAAGGACTATTGGAGAAAAGTGTTCCCAAATTACAAGACAATAGTCTACAATATTACTCATCTTCAATTACATTTCACATCATGAAAATAAAGAAGGGGTTGTGGATTACCTCGGTGGTAGAGTGCTTGGCTAGCAAGTGCAAGGTCCTGAGTTTGATCCCCAGCACTTAGAAAGAAAGAAACAAACAAACAAACAAAGAAACAAAAAAACAAAGAAAGCGAGAAAGAGAGAATAAACTTTTTAGTAAAATATTTGAACTATTCATATCTTCAACAAAAGGCCCACTTAACGGTTTATACATGAGTAGTTGTATTGTGAAACACCTATCATTCAATTATTTTATTATTTTTTCCTTCAAATTTTAACTGGAGCAAATTGATCAGATACTTATTTACCTATGACTCTCCCATGATGTTGTTACCATTTGCCAGTAAAGTTTTCATCATCTCTGCAATTTGCAATATTTTTGCAATTTACTTTACATTCATTATGAATTTATTCTGTTGTTTATTATCTAAGCAAATTTAAATATATTTGCTTGATTTCTGATTACTCCTTTTTTGTAGTAACCTATCCTTATTTTTTATGTGTGTCATTTATTTGCCTTTTCAAAGAATGTGAAATTAAATATTTATTAATAATTATATTTGTCAAGTTATCTCTGGTTCACCTATGTTAGTTGTACTTTTTCATGTTTCTACGCTTTCTCAAATAGCTGATGATGCTTCACTTTTTTTTCCTTCATACTTAAATTTGAGGGACTATATGTATTATATAAAGAGTTACCAAAAAAAAAAAAAAAGAAAAGAGTTACCAAGCAATTTTTTTGACATTATTGAGATAGTGTTTTCTCACATGCCTCTTCCCTGAAATTCAGATCTAACTTCACGTTAGTGAGTTGTTTTGTTGTTTCTGTAAGAAAACAGACAAAGTCAATTTTCTCATATATCAAAATAAGGTGACTCTTACTAGGGCATTAACTACCATAATAAAAGCACTAATTATTTTTGATACATAATTTTTAAAATAAAATACCACTTTGGGCAAAGGCTACAGATAAAGAGGATTTCTGCACACATAGGAGTGTTGGACCACACAGCAATTCTCTACATGCTATCAGTTTCAAAATTAGAACACCTATCAATAGTTAAATATATATTAAAAATGTATGACATATATATGACAAAATAACATGAGGTATGATAAAAAATATAGTGAATGTTGCTGCTGAGTGCCATCCAACTGAAGGGAAATCTAGTAAAAACATTACTACATGCTTTGCTCCGCTTTATTCACTTGATTCAGCATGTTGCATCTTCTAGACCTTCCCTCAAATCCAATTAACCATGAAAAGTAAACATTTTGAATTGATTTAAAATATTAAGGCAGCAAGAGTAGGCCGAGTGTGACACTCACAAAACAAGACTTACAGAACTGCTTCAGAAAATGACAAGAATGATAAGCATGTTCAAAACAAGTACTATTTTGAGAAGGATTAATGACAACGTGTCTTTCACTGGAATAAAATACAGCTATCCTTTGTATAACTGAAACAAAATAATACCTTCCTTAAAATCTCAACAATACCAACTTTGATGAACAGTCCAAGTCAAAGCCTTTGAAACTCAAGGCAAATTCTTTTTTCCAAAACACTGGTCAGAAATTACACTGCATTGACACCTGTTGTAGGACTTTGCGATGCTCTGTTTTAATTAAACAGTCAGATTCTCCAGGTCTGCAGCAATTCTAAGGCAATTTCTTAGCACTGAACTCTTGTAAAAAAAAAAAAAAAAGAAAAAACAAATTGCATAATTTAATTCTTCTGCAGCATTTTGTGCATGCCTTGGGGTTGTGGCTCTCTTCACTGTATATCATTCATCAATGTGATCTTAACTTTCTTACGTTTTCTAGAGAAGTGTCAAACTCCTTAAAATCTTAAAAATTATCTTCTGATAACTTTTCACTTCTTGTGATTTTGCAAATGTATTATTTTTAGAACTACATTATTGTTATTCAGAAGTGCAACTTTAACCCTGATAGGTACCAGGCAAATATGGTTGCTGTTGTTACCATACCTGACCATGTGGTTATGAACATTTGGAACTGATTTGTAGTAGGAGTTTGAAAAGGTTTGGAGATTCAGGATATATAACACCTACACTGCTGTAAGCATAGCCTAATGGTTGACTCTGGTCTGAGTTTGGAGTACCAGAATACTGATAGAAAGGTGGTCAGTAAAGGCCAGGCTCAAGAGGTTTCATTTGGAAAGAAGAACTCTATTGAAAATTGGACTATAGGACATTCATGCTACACCATGGCAATGAATTTGCTTACATATCTTCCGTGTTCTAAGACATTGTGTGAGACTAAATTTTAAACATGGAACACTAGTCATGCTTTCTCTCCTGAATTTAGGTCTTGTTTTGGTCCTATTCTTTTCCATTTCCATATTTCTCATTTTTGGATTGATACTGTCTCCCCAGTGCCATTGTAATTTGAGATTATGTAATTTGCTTTTGATTTTACAGGGATTCAGTACTAAGGGTTTGCCCTGAGACTCAGGAGATTTTGACTTGGACTGTTTATCAATGTTGTGACTGTTGAGACTTTAGGAAAGGAATTACTATGTTTTGATTATATATAGGATAATTGTGTCATGATAGAAGGAATTGTGATCTTATTTTTATATGGAGATTAAGAATGGTTTTAATATTAGTAAAACATTAGTCTTGATTACTGCAATTTTGTAGTGTTGAAATGGAGAACTGTTAGTATTCCAACTGTGATCTTTTTCAATATTATTCTGTCTGTTACAGGTCCCTTGTATTTTCTCACAAAATTTTGGATAATGTTGTGAATCCCTGAGGAAAAAAGAAAAGAAGCAATGATGTATTTGTGATATGGATTGCCTAGAATCTACATATAAAATCAGGGTGTATTACCAGCTTCCTAATATGGAGTCTTCTGAACTTTGAGCATGGATGGATTTGTATTATTCTGATTCTGTATAATTTTTATGAGTGACATTTGGAGTTATTGAATGTGTGACTCCCTTAGTTCTTTATTAATTTTTTGAATATTTTATCATTTTAATTATATTTTTAATGGAATTATACTCTTCCATTTCAATTTTTAATTGATATATAGTATTTAGAAATGCAATTCAGTTTTTTCATATGGACCTTCTGTCTTATAACTTTGCTGATATTCATTAGTCCTAAGAAGAATTTTTCTAAAATTATTAAGATTCTTTATTCATAAGATAATTTTTTTTTTTGTAGTTTGGATCTGGAATATACCCCAAGTGCCTCATGTGCTCATAGGCAGGGGTTTTGGAAAGGGATTGAGTTATGGGGGCAATATAGCAGACTTGGCATTAAGAGGTGGATTCAGGCCAAAAGAGTCAGGTCACTGGGTTTGAAACCTAGAAGAATATATCTCCCTTCCAGGCTCCTTGTTTCTCTCACTGCTCCCTGGCTGCCATAATACAAGAAGCTTTCCTCCACTCTAACACATCTAGCATACTGTTTCTGTGTTTAAGCCTGTCAATCATAGGCCGAAACCATTGATTAAATCTTCTGGAAACTCTGAGCCAAAATAAACATCTCTTCCTTTAAATTGCATATCATGACAAAATAGCTGATTATGAAATTCACTCGGATAGACTTTTGTACAAGAGAAGCAGGGCCATTGCTGTGACTATACCTGACCATGAGGTTTAGAAGCCTTTGAAAGTGGTTCATGGGAAGAGTTTAGAAAGGTTTGGAGATGTGGTCTAGAGAAGCCCTAGAATGCTGTAAAGCAGTCTTGATGGGAGAGTCTAGTCAGAGCCCAGAAGATCAGAATGCCAAAAAGAAATGCAGACCATGAAAACAAGGCTCAGGAGATTTCATTTGGGAACAAGGATTCCACTGGCAGTTGGACTTGAGACTGTATATTATTCTTTGGCAGAAAATTTGTCTACATTTTCTTCCTGTCCCAAGCCTTTGTGTATACTGAGATGAAAGGCAGAAGACAAAATAATCTGGTAGGGGAAATTTTAAGGCAACTTGACTTTCAGTCTGTGTCATGATACTATAGAGACAATTAGCCAGCTCTTTACTGAAAATCAAGAGCAAATGGTAAGACAGAGTGATTTTAAAAGTTTGACTCCCCAGAAAGGAAGTCCCTGAAATGGTGACCTATAAAATTTTGACCTAGGAAACCTAGGCTGCTGAAAACATTAACATTAAAAAAAGTCAAATACTTTACAGTAGGACAATAGGCATGGTGAATTAAGAACATTACAGGAATCTTTAAGACCTCATTTTTCCAAGGTCAATGGTCCAAAAGCAAAAAGGTTGTGCTTTGAGAAGAGAGGCCCAAAGTGCCTTCCTCAGAAAAAGCTGCCCAGGGAATTGGCTTACCAGAATTCATTTCACAATGCTTAGCCATCCCAACACTCAAAGACTGTTGCAGCCGTGATCCATGGGAGACTGGCTACTTCCTGAGCTGGTAGAAGACCTTGGCATCACCCACGTGCACCTGCTTTTATGGACATGTAGAATGCAAGAGTTATGGGGTCAGGTTGGTTTCCAGCTAGATTTCAGAAGGCGGCCTGAGAGGCCAGCCACTATGCCCCTGATAGATCAGTGGGTGAAGCTGTGAGAGTGAAACCAAATCTTCAGTGGAGACCACAGGAAGTGGAGGAAGCAATGAATGTGATATGTCTGCTGAGGAAAGTCACAAGCTGTGAGTAGAGCCACCTCAAGCCATTCAAGGACTTTGAAGCTCATATCTTTGTCTTAGGCTCTAGATACAAAGCTACAACAGTTAAATGTTTCCCTGCTGGGTTTCAGTCTTGCTTTGGTCACATTGCTTTTTATCTCCCTACTTTTTCCCTTTTGGAGTAGGAATAATTACACTGTGTCATTGTATGTGTTCAGTGTTTCTTTTTATTTTTAATTTTCTTTAGAGATTCACACACAGCTAAGAGCTTGCCCTAGGTCTCAGGAGACTTTGGTTTTGGACTTTTCAGTAGTGGTGAAACTGTTAAGAATTTGGTGACTCTTAGAGATGGAAAAAAAGTCATTTTGCATAAACAGATACTCAAGTCTTTTAGAGGATAGGTGTGGAACATTTTGTTTTGAAACTAGAATGTTCCTTAAAGACCTCATGCACTTGTATATGGGGCTTTTGAAAAGCGATTGGATCATGGTGCCAATGTAGTTTTTGCATGAGGTTAGGAGGTAAGGCCTGATTAGAGGAGGGTCACTTGGGGTGCGACCTGGAAGCATATATCTCCCGTCTTGGCACCTGCTTTCTCTCCTTCTTGGTTGTCATGACACAAACAGCTTACCTCCACGTAGACCAAGTCACTGTGCCATTTCTGTGTTTATTTTTTTCCAGGCATGCACTAAAACTTCTGAGCTGTGACCTGAACTCTTTCTGTTCCAAGTGTTGCGTGTTTTCCCCAGTGATGAGGAAAGTGACTAAGATAATATCCCTGACAAATACAAATAGTTTTATACCTTCCTTTTCAATATGAGTGTCTTTTAAGACTCCTACCTAGTTAACCTAGAAACTTTCTATAATATGTTAAATATGATTGTCAAGAAGAGACATTCTTGTTTTTTTTAATTTAGGAATGATGTTAATCTTTCATCTTCAAATATGATATTATTTGCTATTCTTCATAGATGTCCCTTTTTTTTTTTTTTTTGTGGTGCCAGGGATTGAACTCAGGGCCTTGTGCTTGCAAGGCAAGCGCTCTAATCACTGAGCTAAACCCCCAGCCCCATAGATGTCCCTTTTCAAGTTAAGGATAAAGCCTTCTACTTATAATTAGTCCAGTCTTTTTGTCATGTAGTTGTATTGGATTTTGTCATATGCTTTTTCTGAATCAATTGATATGTTCATGTGTTTTTCATCCTTTTTCTCTTAAGATGTTAAAACGATATGACTGGTACTCATACATAGAACAACTATGTATTCCTGACACAAATTCCACTTGTCTATGGTGTTAAATATTTTTACATTTTGATAGATTTATATGTTTAATATTAATTTCATAATGTGACAGGGATGTTGAGTGTATGTTTTTAAAGAATACTAGTCCATAGTTTTCTTTTTTATTTTATATTTTTGAAATAAAGTTTTATTTTTAATATAAATTTTCTTGGTACATTTTAGATATACATCATGATCATATTCATCGTAGGGGTTTTGCACCTGTAAGTGTTATAGTTCTAGTTTCTTTTTTCCCCTTTCCCGCCCCTCCCTTCCACTGCTCCACCATCCTTATTTACGACAGCTTTGTTTCCATTTTTTTTCTGTCTTTTCTCTCTTTTTTTTTTCCTTTTCCTTTTCTTCCTTTCTCCCCACAGCCCCGCCAACATTTGTTATTGGTTGATTTCTTGATGATAGCAGCTCTTTCTGGAGTGAGATGAAATCTTAGCATTATTTTAATTTGCATTTCTCAAATGACCAGTGATGTTGAAGTCTTTTTCATATATTTGTTTGCCATTCATATTTCTTCCTCTGAGACGTGTCTATTCATTTCAGATGCCCATTTTTGAATTGGGACTTTAAATTTGTGATTCTGACTCTTTAAAGTTCTTTATATATCTAGATGTTAGACCTTTGTCTGAGGAACAGCTGGCAAAATTTTTTCCCACTCTGTGGGTTGTCTCTTCACTCTGTTAGTAATTTCTTTTGCTGTGCAGAAGCTTTTTTTAAATAAGATGATATCCCAGTTGTTGATTCTTTGTACTATTTCCTGTGAGGGCTGAGTTTTGTTCATAAAGTATTTGCCTACACCTATGTCTTTCAGAGTTCTGCCTACTCTATCTTCCAGCAAGTTTAGTATTTCTGTTTTAATATTTAGATCTTTCATCCATTTGGATCTTAGTTTAGTGCACGGTGAGAGATATGGGTCTAGTTTTATTCTTGGCATGTGGAAAGCCAGTTTTCCTAGCACCATTTATTGAAGAGGCTGTCTTCCTTCCAGTGAGCATGTTTGGTCCCTTTGTCAAAAGTGAGGTGGCTGAGTGTGTTTGGGGTTGTTTCTACATTTTCTCTCGTGTTCTATTGATACTTGAGTCTGTCTTTTTGCCAATACTCTGCTGTTTTTATCATAGTAGCTTTGTAGTATAATTTCAAGTCAGGGATTTTGATGCCTCCTGCCTTGCCTGTGTTGCTCAGATTTTTTTTTTGTTATTGTTATTCTTGGTCTCTTCTGGTTCCAAATGAATTTTAGGATTGTTTTCTCTAATTCTTTGAGGCATGCTATTTGTATTTTGATTGAGATTGCATTGAATATGTGTAGTAGTTTAGGAATTATGGCCATTTTCACTATGTTGATTCTTCCTACCCATGAACAGGGTATTTCTTTCCATTTTCTGATATTCTTTTTGATCTTCTTTTTCAGAGCACTGTAGTTTTTAATGTAAAGTTCTTTTATTTCTTTTGTATATGTCCTGCTGAAGCAAGCACAATTTCTTCTGTTAGACTGATCCCTAAGTATTTCATTTGTTTGGTGCAATTGTGAAGGGTGTGGCTTCCCTAATTTCCTTGTCAGTGAATTTGTTTGTGTACAGGAATGCTATTGGTTTTTGTGTGTTGTTATTTTTATTGACACATATAAACATAAAAATGCAGATATTAATGGGAAATCATGTGATATTTTGATACTGTTCAAAATCTTTTTTCCCCAGAAATTATAAGCAAGTTTATTTCTTTTGAATCTATAACTACTTGTACTATTTCCACATTAGATGATACCCTTAGTCTAGGGTTGCCATAAATCTATTGTTGATGTGTCGTCACTGTTTCACTACTAGAGGGTGATTCAAAATAAAATTTATCCCAAATAGACTTATATCGAGTTGTTCAACAAAAACTAGCCTCTCCTTGAGGTGGATTAGTTCTAGATGCCTAACCTGTGGTATTTGGGATGTGGTTATATATTGAGTGATTCTGCTAGGCCTGGAAAGAACCACCATGTTTGGACTAAATCCTGGTTTCAGTACCATACTTACCATCAGTATTGACACCAATTTAGGTCATACCTTACCAGCATAAACTACCAATATGATCACAGCATTTAGACAAAATTGAAGCCTATATTTCTATTGGCTTCTTACTGCTGATTTGGGATTGTGCCTCAAGATCACTCAGAATGGAAGTCTTGTATACTGAGGCCACACGTCTCCAGCTGACATGGGGCTGTTTCATATATTGTGCTATGGTTATGACCAGCAATAGATATAGTGTTAATCTTCAGCTATCGGTCACTGAGTTCTAAAACTAAGTCCTGTTGTAATTACCTTGTACTGCACCTAGTGAATGTAGTCTTGATTCATGCTATACTGCTCAAAGTTTGGTGATTGGTCACAGAGATGGTGTCTTTGTCACTAGGGTTGGCATTAACCCGTGTTACGCATGGATCTGAAAGGCAAAGAGCCATGTACAGTCAGGAGTTGAAGTGCTCAAGACCCACTTCTAAGCTGGAATTAATGCAAACCAAAGGTCAAATTTGTCCTATGGGAATGCAAGTCTCCGCCTGATGCTAGTGCAGGTGTAGAGGCTTCATCTATGTGGTTTGTCCTGGCTATAGATCCTTCAGTTCTGGCTTGCTGTTTGATCCCACTGTGGTGGACCCAGAACTGTGGTGTAAGCCAAAGTCTTTGCTAACTTTCTGGTGTGCTGCTCAATGAGTGTAGTCTTCTTCACACTTTCTCCCAAGTTTAGGGGAATATGGGTAGAAGCAGTCAACCAGATGACTAATGCAGTTCTACCAACTCAATTCATAGGTATTAGCCTGGCATTAGAGATCATGGGGCTTTGATACCACTAGATTTCACCATGGCATAGTACTATGTTTCAAATGTAAGGCCTGGACTTAATACCTTCTCCATTACCTAAGTGGGAGGCATTTCTTTCCATACTGCTTGGAGTTGAGGGAAGGATGAATTAACAACTTTTTCCGTCTCACCTTCTTTAATGCAGTTTAGCTTTTTATTATCTTTTTAAAAAAGGTATTATGGGGTTCATACAATAAATTGGATCGTCTCCTTTCTGTTTTCTATTTCAGAAGAGCATATAAAAAAGTACATTAATTCTTTAAATATTTCCTTGCATTCTCTACTGGCTCCATCTGGGCTTTTGAATTTCTTTTTTTGTGAAGTTTTTGGTTATTAATTTACTATTTTCCTTTACCATAGACTTATCTACATTTTGTTGTTGTTGTTGTTGTTGTTGCTGTTTTTTCTTCTTAGATCAGTAGTGGAGCTTTTGTCTTTTTTGGAAGTTGTACATTTCATCTAGGTATTAATTTCTCCGGTTTTAGTTTTGAATTTGGTAATTTGAATGTTTTTCTTTTCCATCCAGGTTAGACTAGCTAGCCAAATTTTCAAAAGTGTTTTTGAAATCTTGAAAGAATTATCTTTCATTTTTCTTGATCTATTAGTTTTTATTTTTGATTTCATTTATTTCTGCTTTACCTTTGATTGATTTATATTTCCTTGGTTTTGGCCTATCTCTTATTTTCCTACTTTTTCTGTTATAAGACTATGTTATTAATCTTCTATCTTGCATTTTTATTAATGTAGGCATTTACAGCAAAGTATTTCCCACTATGTACAAATTTAGTATGTTTTATTTTCAGTCATCTGAAAGTATTTCTAATATTTTCTATTTTAGTTTACTGGCAATTTGTTGTTGTTTAATTTCAACATATTTGTAAATTTACTAATTACTTTTGAAATATTTATTTCTAATTTCATTTCATTGTGACCTATGATATATTTTCTGATTTGCAGTTTTCATAATTATAAATGTATTGGAATTTGTTTATGGCTTAACATGTGTCCATACATCAAGAATGGCCTATGTGTACTTTGAAGCACGTATACTCTGTCATAGTGTACTTAGTTATCATACTTTTAAGCTCTAAGTTTATTGACTTTTCCAATAGAGTATTGTATCTTATTTATAATCTCTATTTAGTGAGAAGTTGTTCTCACACTTTTCTTTATGTGCAAATGTGAATTCCCTTAATTCGTTGAACACCTTTCTAAAAAACGAGTTAGTATTTATTTATCTAAATATGATTTTTATCAGTGAAAATTTATATTGACTTTATTTTCTGTTTGAACATTTTCATTCCTGTGCAAAACCAAATCTTTCTTTGAAAACCAGGCATTTTATGTAATATACTACAGCAATTCTAAAATTTAGAATTGATTTCCCATACCCAGGGTTTCCTTTGCTGTTGTTAGTTTTGCTGCTGTTTGTTACTTCCTGAATCATAATTGTAAGGTTTATATTCTGTCATATGTCTCTTCATTAAAGAAAATAATAGACAAAGGAAAAAGAGATAAATTCTTTTCTTCCTGAGTCTAATGTTATACCTCTAAATTATCGCCATTATTGGGCTATTGTCTAACTCTTTTGATCCTTTCTGTGAATAATATCAGCTATTCCGGACACGATTACTATACATTTTATAGGAAATATGTTTAAAATGAAGACTGAGATACGAATATGTTTTTAGAAATGTCATCCAGCATGCATTATTAGAATAGAATTATCTTAAAATAAAATGAATTGATTCCTGAATTTTCTTGCATTATTGAATATCTGACTCTAGCATTTAAACTTTCACTGGTTTTGAGTGTTGCTATTGTTGCTGATTGTTTTGTTTTTGAAAAATTCTAGACAAATTGGAAGCAATAAAATCATAGAGTTCCTGTATTTTCTTCACCCTGCTCCCACTATGATTAAGATGTTACATAACTGTAGTAAAATCATGAAAACCAAAATATTAACATTAATAAATTCCTGTAAATAAAGTTCCAAACTTCAACTAGTGTTTCTTTTAATGTCCTTCTTCTCTTCCAGTATTTCATATTGAGCCTCATGTCCTCTACTCTGTCATAATTTCTTTGTCTTTCCATGTCTTTCATGACCTTGGCTTTTTTGAAGAGTGCAGGAAAATTATTTTGACACAGATGTATTTGTTTTATCTTGTCAGTTACAAAATTAATTGATAGATATCTGATGGATCTTCCACTAGGCAAAGAAATATCCTTTATGTCAGCAGAGATATCGAAAAACAAATGATATCTGTATCTCTATCCACCCATCCATATATATATACACATATGTGAATATATATATGACTATATATGGATATATATATACACACAATTTTTCCCCAGATTGTAGAAAATTGGAAAGAGTTTTAAAATGTAATGTGTTTTCTAATAGCTCTAATATATTGTCTATATATTTAGCTGGCATATCACACACATAGTTATGTTACACATATGAATTGAACATCTCAGGGCTGATATGAATATATAATTGATAACATTCTCTTAAGACTGAAACATAGTAATTACACTGATTAAATAATACTTCCCGCATTTGAAAAGAAGTCTGAAAATGAATATGAAGATTATCATGTGTACATGTTCAGAGAATGACTTACCTCATTAGGTTCATTATTGCCAAATAAATGCTAAGATCGCTAAAACCACTACGATTTTAAGAAGACTAAAACTTTGAAAACATAATAAAAATGATGATGAAAATAAATGTTTAGCCTGATTTAAACATTATGCAATGTATATGTTTGTCAGAACATTGTATATTACCCACTAATAGGCATTATGTTTATATGTTATGTACCAACTAAAAATAAAAACTATAAAATAAATAAAATGGTTAGTGTGGAGAGATTTACAAATGTATTGTAATCACATTACTATGGGGAAGTGATTACCTGTTATAAAAAGTGATTAAATATTATAAAAAGTATCATAGATCTTAAAAACAAAAATGTGTAAAGAATGTCTATTTTAGAGAAACCAACTTAGAAAATTGTTTAGGACAATTTTCCTCCTTTTGTACGGTAAATTACTCTCCATTTGCTTACTCTCTATGATGCAAACTGTTACATGAAGGAGTCTGTAAATTTTTTCTCTAAAAAATTGGATATAATTAACATAACAAAAATTTCCCTTTCAAGTTGTGAATCTAATTTCTATTTTAACTAATAATTTACATATTTGTACATTTCATATATCCAGTTTATTTTACAGAGATTAATGTTTTCGAGTTTTAGCTATTTTGTAGCATGTAAGTATTCTTTCCTTGTTGTGGATGAATAATACCCAATTGTATATAAAGATGACATTCTTTTCATCTTTACCTCATGATCATTTAGGTCATTTTCATTTTTAGTTATTATGAACAATCCTGTACAAGTTTTAGTGAAAATACATTTATGTTACTTTTGGTACATATCCAGTAGTTGAATTTCATGGTTATACAATGCATAGTAATTTTACATGTTAAAATCTGAGGAATTGCCAATATAATTTCTACAGTTAATATACCATATTACATTCCTACCAGCAATGTATAAGTGTTCCGATCTATACACATCTTTATCAACACATTACTTTCAATTGTGTTGTTACAGCCATCCTAGTGTGTATGCAGTGGCATTTCATTGTCATTTACATTTTAATTTTCCTAACGAATAATCATGCTGAATACCTTTTTACAGTGCTTATTCTCCATTCTTAGACCTTTGTTTTAAAAAAATTCATGTCTTTTGATCACTTAAAAGCACTAGGTTTTTTGCTCATTTATTGTAAAGATATGAGAGTACTTTATGTTTTCTGAACATTATACTCTTAAGTAATATATGCTAGGCAAAAGTTTTCTCCAACTTTGTAAATTAACTTTTCATTTAATAGATAATGTTATCTGGTGCACAAAATTGTTTAAGCCAAATTTTTGTATTTTATATGATTTTGATGTCATATCTCAAAAACTATTGACATATCCAAGTTCTCAGAAATATACCCTTAGGTCGTTTTCAAAAGTTTTAGTGTTTTAGTTCTTATATTTAAGTATTGGACACATTTTATGTTAATTTTATGTGTGACATTACACAGGGATCCAACTTCTTTTGAAATTTTGTTTTATTAGGACATGTTTGCAAAAAATGAGGTTACAGACATGTCAGGGTGTAGATACATGTACATAACACATCTTGATTCTTTTTAAAACACTTTCCTTCTGCATCTACTTCTTTCCTTCTCTAGATCCCCTTTCCCTTTATATTTAGCTCATGTTTATGACATAAAATGTTTACCTTCATTGTGGGTATTTGGTACATGTACATGACACATCTTAAGTCTTTTTACTCCCCTCTCCACACCATTGGTTTCTTGGACTCCTTCCTGTTTCCAAAATGCCTATCTCCCATTTCTTTCTATCAATGATTTTATTTACACTTTGCCTTAATCTAGAGGCACCATACAGTGTTTAATCTCTTGTGTCGGATCGATTTCACTCTACATTATATTTTCCAGGTATATGCATTTTCCCACAAATGTTTCTAGAGAAATATAATACATTTTATTTGAATATATTTCCTAGTTCTTTCTTATTTCCCTCTCCTCCAGTATTCATATAACAGGCTTTGGTTTCATTTAAATGTGCTTCTGAATTGCTTCGAGTCTTTGTGTTTTTAAATCATATTTATTTTAACTGCTGTATAAAATATTAATGTTAAACTAATTTATAGGGTAGTATGTGATGTTTGGATACATGTATACATTGTGCAATTTTCAAGTAAGCCGAACATACCTATTTTCTTATTTTTATTTCTTTACAGTAAAAATATTCAAAATTATCTCTTCTAGTACTTTTCTTCAATCAATTTTTATCTGGTTTTGGATTGTTAATCTTCATCGAGCTATCCTCAGGCCTTCTGATACTTTTTTGTTTTGTTTCATATTTTGAGACAGGGTCTCACTATGTAGTTAAGGCTGGCCTTGAGCTTGCTATACAGCCCAGGCTGACCTCAAACACAGAGAGTCCTCTTGCCTCAGCCTCCCAAATTCTGAGATTACAGGCATGCACTACCACACCCGGAGAGGTCTTCTGATTCTTGTACTAGTTTACTTCTACCAATAAGTCCCTCTAATTTTTTTTCTGTTAAATTATTTTACTTTTAACTCCAGAATTTCTAATTTTTGTTATCATTTCTATCTCTTTATTGATATTATTTATTTTATGATAGATTTTCTTTATACTTTTCTTTACTTATTTAAGTGTGGATTTCTTTAAGTCTTTGAATATCTTTATAAAGGCTGCCTTAAAGTTATTATCTGATAAGACTGATAATAACTATTTTTATTTTAAACAGGCGTGCTTTGTTTCTTTTCTTGATCTCTCTGTCCGGCCATCTGATTCGTTTGTAATTATATTCCACCTGATAGTTTCCTCCATTAACCACTGATAGCTCTACTTTTTTTTTTTTTTTGAGGGTGCTGGGGATCAAACTCAGGGCTTTGTGATGGTTAGGCAAGCACTCTAACCACTGAGTGAAATCCCCAACCCCTCATAGCTCTACTTTTGTTTCTGTTTTTAATTTTAATTACAAATTGGTAAATCATTCTTGTATAGTAAAAAAGTTAAGAAAAGTCATCCTAGACATAGAAAATTGCCAAATGGATCCTCAGAATCTGAAAATAAATAAAATGACTATTATTTTGAGCCATTAAATTTTTGGAATGGCTTGTCATGTTAAAAATCCATACGATTCAAAATGGAAAATAGAGATAGAAGATTCCCGGAGAATGGGAATGGGAAAACCTGACTGATCCTATAATCTGTGTAGACTACCACCAGATGCCATATAACATCCCGAGGCAACAGTGCCCACAGTGAGACTCAGAAACAGGTATTTCCTGGATGTCTAAGAGGATCCTGTGGTTTTTGACAATGATATGATAATAGGGTTCAGAAGAACTTGAATTTTAAATGTCCTTTTCACTCTTGTTCAGGAATACGTAGTTAAATACTGGTATAACTCTGAAGTTAGGAGAGAGTCCAATAATAAATAAGATTTATTTTTGAGAATTAGATATAAATTTGAGTTACTTGACTAGTATTATTCATTTTTAATTTTGCATAGAATTCATATAGAACTACAATTAGTTACCTTTACAAACTGGGAAAATTATCATCTCCTCTCCCAAGTAGAGAGTACTGTTAAAGTATACCACTGATATTGTGATAGTTAATTGATTGTGTCAAGTGGAGTAAGAAATGCCTGACCAAATTAGTTCACCACAGTTCTAGGTGTGGAAGACACACCCTAAGGACAATCATTGCCAATGGTATAAAAGGGAAATGAAGAAAGAAAATTGCTGGTGTTTCTTCGGAGGAGTTGCAGTCTTCACCTTCACCTTGGATGTCGTCTCCTGGCTTCCCGCAGATTCTTTAGCCTTCCAGTACAGATCCTTCAGCCTTCCATCTCAGACCCTTCATCCTTCTGATATGGACTCACATGAAACACTACAGTGAGCTCCATGCCTTCGACTGGATCCTTCATGTCTCCAGTGCAGAGAGACCTTTTGCACTCTTCTAAACTTGACTCAGTGGGTAATCATTGTAAGCCAGTCTTGTAAATTCTTATATATTTGTATATGTTGTATTAAATCTGTTTCTCTAGTATGCACTGACTGATATATATATATATATATATGATATGTTATTATATATAATTATATATGTATATATATAATTTTTGATTCATACATTTTTATAATCAACCTAAGTACAAAATATTGTATGTTCTGTGCTTTCCTGATAACAGTAATGACATTTATAGCCCCTAATTGGATATTATGATTAGAGCCTTGCTATGGTGTGCAATGGTTTATATCTAGATGTTTCCCAAAGCCTCATGTGCTCGTAGGTGGGAATTTGGGAGGTTATTGGATCATGTGGCCATTTATAGCTAAATGTGATATCTGGAAATGAAACTTGGTTGAAGGAGGTAAGTCAATGGTGGTGTGTCCTGGGAGATTATACCTCGCTCCCTCCTCCTTTGATCACTTTCTGTTTCCTGCCACCATGCTGTGAGTTGTTTCTCTTCTGCCATGCCACACTGCCATGCTGTCCTGCCTTGGAACCAGCTGACTAGGGACTGAAATCTCTACAAACTGTGAGCTAAAAAAAAGCCTCTCCTTTAAATTATAGGTGTCAAGTATTTTGTCCTAGCAATAAAGAAATTACCTGAGACATGACATATTGATTCAGATGTCTGGAGGGATACAAGCATACATACACACACAAACACACACGTGCACATTTTTTAAATCTCCTTTAAGAACTGGAACACATTGCATGTTACTTTTTGTGTATCATCTAAAATCTGGCATTTGAATATCATGCTTGTAATCCCAGCACTCTGGAGGCTAAGGGAAGCGAATCACTGTGAGTTCAAGGGCAGCCTGTGCTACATAGTGAGTGCAAGACAACTCTGAACTACATAACATGACCCTGTCTCAAAAAATCTATCAATCTGGCATTCGACTTCATGTTTATGATATGTCTATAAGACTATTTAAGGGTTACAACAGGACGAATATTCACATTTCAGGCATTCTTCACCTGAAAACATACATTTTATGCAGCAGAATACAGTGATGAAGAGTGTAAAGCTAAGAATCAGGCTGCTTGTGTCAAAACGTAAGCCACACTACTCAGTGCTTTGGACCTTGATGCATTCATCAGCTTTTCCATTGCTGGGACAAAATACCTTACATCCACAGTCTAAAGGTGGAGAGGTGTATTTTGGCTCACGGCTTCAGTTATCGTTACCTAACTCAAAGCAGAAAGGTCATGGTAGAATGAATGGCATGTTGGACCAGAGTTGATCACTTCATGATACTGCGCAGCAGACCACAAGGAAAGAGTCAAAAATCCTAGATATAGTCCCCAAAGTCAAGCCACCATGACTGTCTTCCTCTAACTAGGCCCTACGCCTACTAGCCCAGTCAGTTGTGTACTTGTCAATGTTTTAATCATTGATGAGATCAGTGCCCCTACAATCTAATCACATCTCCAGGAGATTCCTAATCCCATCAAGGTGACAATCAAGATTAACTAGCACACTTGGGAAACTCATTTTAAATTTTTACCTCTGGACCTTTATCTAGAAAAGTAGGAATCTCTACCTTATTCTTTTTTTGTAAGCACACATTTTTAACATAAATTTATTGGTATATTTTACATATACATAATGATCACATTCATCATAAAGATTTTGTACCTGTACATAGTATATCTTGATTTTTCTTTTTTTCCCTTTCCCTCCCCTCTCTTTGACTCCTCCTCCCCTCATTATTTACAACTTTATTTCCATTTTTCAGTTGTTTCTTTTTTCTTTTCTTACAAATTTTTTATCTTATGAAAACATAAAACAAAATTTCATGAAAAATAATAGCAGAAGAACAATAGTATATAAAAATACGCAAAGTGTGCAATGAAAAGTGAATCTCTTTGTTTCCTTTTTCCCCTAAATAATTAATTTTCTACCCTAGACATACCACTTTATTTATTTATTGCAATGCTTATAGGGATACTCTATGCTCAATAAATATCAGTTAATAAAGGATATATTGTGTGGCCTGTTAAATCAGATAATACAAAATTAATCAGAAAGATTATGCAGTGATTAAATTAACAAGTAGTGGATTTTCAAAAACAATTTGCCAGTTTTATGTGTTAGCTTAATTTAGCCAGGAGACATTTACAGTTGCTCTAAGATCTATGTACATTGGCCCATATTCCTCTTCAATGTTTATAAGTAGTAATGTTCACTAAAATTTCTTTTATATGAAAATGCAGAGTTAAAAGAAGAAACATTATGTGATATCTGATTCATGTCACCAAGCCTATGGGTGATACAGTGGCTCAGAATGCAAGCTCATTTGTAGCACAGACTTTTATTCCAGTGTCTACAGTGGATAAAATAACAGGTTGAAGAGTAAACTGACTTGCAAAGTAAAACCAATAAAGTGATGCCAAGTAACAATTTCCTTAAGAAGATGATTTGAACTGACCTTGTTAGGATGTGTTTTGGTATTCAGTGAAGGTATCTGATGAAGCTTGTCTTTCTCCTTCTTTTTTTTTTCCCACATATAATTTAATTTACATGTATAGTTACACATCTGAAGAAAAGAGCCCTTTAGTATTCACCTGGTACTTTTTAGGTCACTAAATGAATATAAGGCTATAATTCTACCTAAAAAGTTCACAGATAATAAACCTCAAGAGCACCAGTTTTTGTAGGCAGTTAACTCTCCATTTTTCTTCTTTTCCAGTTCCCCATTAATTGTTTATTTTTAAAATACATCATTTTGGCAGAAAAAAACTCATTGTTCAAGGAACACATAAGAAGAGAGGGCAACAAAATATTTAAGATGATGAAAATACTGTTTTTGAGGACAAGATACCATTTGAAAATGCAAAATACATAGCACTTTCTAATATCAAATGTATATAGAAATTACTCCTGTTAAGTGAAATGTCCAATGTTCCCTGGAGTCTAGACATTTCACTGTGCTGTATGCCACCAGGCCACTGAGACAGCTCAGCTTGACCTCACTCTTCATTGCAATGCACGTGATTTTTAAAACACAGTTTCAATTAGCAGGGCAAAAATACTAACTTCTAGTTTAGTCAGTAAAAAGGGCCATCGGATTCTAAGAATTACTTTCCAAATTATATGTGCCCCCTTTGCAGATATTTCATCTTGACTTTCCTCTATAGAAATATATATTCATAAATAAGTAAAACATAAAAAAGTCATTTGGGGCCAAAAAATCGCCATGCCAATTCTAACCGAAATTTAATTTTGGTTTTCTTTATTTTTAAATACAGGTATGAAATATTTTCAAATGTCTCTGAATCTTGTGAGGTAAATGATAATGGGATTTAGTCTGTACGTATTATTGTGTGTGTGTGTAGGGGTGTGTGTGTGTGTGTGTGTGTGTGTGTGTGTGTGTGTGTGTGTGTGCACATGCTATTTTTAAAGTTTCGGTATGTATTCTAAGACAGGTATACTGAATTACACTATTGCTCACTATGACCACTAGACAAGGGTACCATCCTCTCAAGTATTCATGAGAATTTCATATTTTTAGCTAATTGTCAGGAACCCAATTTGTATCATTTCCTTGTACTTGCTTCCATAAAATATATTCCATATAAGAAAATATGCTGGGATATTTAGAAAAGTCAGTCCATTTACCTATATATAAATTTTCTGTGTATCCTATGATATTAATTCTAGGCTAAAGAGGTCATGATTAGAGAAAATGGATCAGTTCAGAGCTACTATTCTCAAAATGAGTGTGCATACGAGCGTATGTTTCTGTGCACTTGTGAATGCTGTTTGAAAAGATTCCAAGGAAATTTCTAATAAAGTTTCTATACCACTAACTTCATCCAGTTATTTATTGTTCTTTCGGTATAAAGGAGTGCCTGAGAAACAATGCCATTGCTTATTATTACGGATAACCAAACAAAACTAAGAGACACTTTGTGTCTTCTAGAGAGGATCGGGTGTGGACCAAACTCAGAATTGGTCATGTCGTACATAGTACCAACTCAGAAAATGTGTGAGAAGGAGAAATGAAGGAAAACTCAAGAGAAAGACAAACCCACTAATGTTTTCTTAGATAAAGAAAGAAGACTACTATTGAAGATTAATTTTAAAATACATACTGATATTTCAAATTTCTATTAAATAGATGGGAGAGAGCACTGATAGGCTATTTCATAAAATGAATATAAATGACTGTGACTTAGAACAATGGAAATAGTGAGAACTGGTCATATTTGGAACATAATGTGAAGGCAGAACCAAAAAGAATTGCCAAGAGCTTATATGTGGAATGTGAAAGGGACAAAATTAATCAAGGACAAATGCAAGTTTTCAGCCTAAGAGACCTAGGAATGGAGTTCTTGGGTAATATTGTAGTTCTAATTTTCATTTACTGAGGAACCTCAAAATATTTTTCCAAATGACTATAGCAATTTATTCCCATATCCTCACCAACATTTGCTATTTCTAGCAATATTCACTCTAGCAGATGCTAGGTGATATTGTGGTTTTGATTTCCATTGTCATACACAAAGAAAATAAATCCAGCACTGTGAGGAAATATCTATATCCCATACTTATTGCAACATTATTCACAATGGCCAAGATATCAAACCAAACTAAATATCTATTGATAAACCCATGGATAAAGAAGGAATATATGTATTTTTTTAGCCTTAAAATAAGAGGGTCTCCCCATTTTAGATAACATGCATGAGCATAGAGGACATTATAGTAGTGACATAAACAAGACACAGACAGAAAAATAGTTCATGATTGATCTCCCACCTATGTAGAACAAAAACAAAAAAAAAGAACAAGTACATAGATACAGGGTGGAATGTTGGTTGCCAGTGGTGGGGAAGGGCGTGGATATGGGAAGATGTAGCTCATACGGTACAAAGTTGCTATTACATAGGACGGGTAATTCTAGAGATCTGATGCAGCTCGAGAATTACAGTCAATAATAATTTATTGTATCTGTAAATTTCCCGAAAGAATGGAGTTTAGATGCTCTTCCTTCCAAAAAACAAAGTCAACTATGTATAATGATGGGTATATTAACTGATTCGATATAGAAATCATTTATATACATATACAAACATCATGCTTTGCTCCTTGAAATGCATAATAAAATAAAGAACAGCATTGTCATTAAGTTAGGGATGCCTATTCAAAGAGCAGGCTTAAAAATCTTAATCCAAAATTAATTGTCATCAGGTTAAGTTTGAAAATATTTTGACTTTTAATTTAAATGAAGTAAGCTTACTGCTTATTTATATAGAAATCCATGCTAAACAAAGTGAGTTAAACAACAAAATATTGTATTTTATGTTTCCATGGGTCAGGAATTCAAGCAAAATTTGACTCGGTGATTTTTCTGGTCTATGTGGCATCGATGAAGGTAAGTTGCTTACTTTCAGCCAGCAGATAATCTGTTTTGAAGGTTCAAGAAAAGCTTCATTTAGGTGTTACTTGGCATCTTGGCAGCGATACGGCAGGTGGAGAGCTGAGCTGATGTGTGACTGCCAAACACATTCAAACTTGGCCTCTCCAACACAACACGCTCAGGATATTTCTAAAAGGAGGTTCAATGCTGCGGAAGTAGTCTAGGGAACAAGTTGAAAGTGCTCAAGGCTTCACAATCACAAAGAGTCACTTCTGAACTCTATCGGTCAAATGAGACACAAGGAAAATCAATGTGAGAGCTCATATATCTCAGCACTTGAAGGAAGAATTATCCTATAACTTGCAATATGTTTAATGTTACCACAAATACACTGGAGGCATTTTTACAACAGTATCTTTTTTTGTAGCCCAGGCTGTTCCTTGAATTCCCCATCTAACCCAGGCTGCCCTCAGAGTTGCGATCTTGCTGCCTCACAATCCCACAGGCTGGCATTACACGTATGCACCATCACGCCCATTTCCATGGAGAGTTTTGAAGAATTGTTCAAAACGTCTGAGTTTTAAGAAGATATGTATGAAAACTGTATCGATAAAGACACTTTAATGGGGAAAGGACAAATGCAGGAAGAACAGTTACAAGGCTATTGCGGTATTTCAGATGAAAGATAATGGCATTACCCAGAATGGTTGTAGTGAAGTTAGTAAGATGCTTTTGAACTTTGGAAATTAGTTTGAAGATCGAACTGGTGGGCACTGGATAAGAAAGGTGTGCAAAAAGAAGGGAGTCAAGGAACACATCTCAGTGTTAGGTGACTCAAAGAAGTTCATTTACTTAGATATGAAATACTGTAGAACTAATACGTTTCAAAATGGGAAACTGTCAATCAGTAGTTCAGTTTTCATCATATAAGCATTTTAAATATGCAAAAATGATATAAAAGTAGATATAAAAATGATAGCTGGATGTGAGTCAACAGTAGGATGGACAGCTCAGGGCTAATTGTATGCATTTTCAACATATAAATAGCATTTGAAAGCAAGAAGCTAAATAAGATCATCAAGGAATTGAGTCTAAATAGAGAAGGAAAGAGGATACACGATCGAATCCCAGAGGACCACAATATTTAGAGGTTTAAAAGCAGAAGAGAATAAAACAAAAAATATGGAGCACTTGTGGTCAGTGAGATAAAAGAAAAACAAGGAGAGTGTTTTGTCCTGGAATCCAAATGAAGAAAGTAGATCACTAGTCAACTGTATCAAATATTACCAATACAATTAGTAGAATAAAGACTAAGAATTGCTGGAAGTCTTTAGTAATTTGGAGGTCAGGGTTGACCTTAAGAAAAGTACCTCTATTACAATGATGGGGTTTTGCTTCAGGGAAATATATTTTCATAGAATGCAAGCATAAATTAATAAAAAAAAGGAAACATGAATATATAACTCTTTTGAGGAATTTTTTATGAAAGGGAAAATAATGAGGATATAGCCGATGGTGTGTGGAATTTGGTAAAGAAGTTTAGATTTTTATATATTTGTATTCATGAGGTACAGTATTTTAATTCAATGTATTCGTGTATTACGTAATGATTAAATCAATCAATTAGCATTTCCATTGCCTCAAATACTATCATTGTGATGTTGAAAAAACTTCTAACTCTTCTATACTTATTTTGAAATGTCTAATTGTTGTAGAATATAGTTACTCTGTTTTGCTACAGAACATTTAGAACTACTTCTCAGTTTCTGACTGTATTTTGACACTCTTTATCCAGCCTCTCGTGATATTCCCTTCAGCTTGCTCTATTTTCTAGTGACCTCCACTGGACTCTCCACTTCTGAGTGAGAATGCATGATGTTTGTCTCTCTGTATGTGGCTTATTTCATTTAACATATGGAATATCTCCTATCCATATTTATTCTTTTTCTCTACATTCTCATCAACACTTGTTATCTTTAGTCTATTTTATAATACACTTTGTGATTTTGGTGAGAAACTATCTCTTGTAATTTTGATTTGCATTTCCTTCGTGATGACAGACATTGAATTTTTTTCATTTTTATTGGCCATTTTTACAGTTTAGAAAAATGTCAATTTAGATCAAATAACTTAACTGCTTTTCTTTTTGTTTGTTGAGCTTAATTGTTTATATTTTCTAGATTATGAATGCTTGTCAGCTAGGTTACCATTTTTTCTCCCATTCTGAAGGTCGTCTCTTAATTGTTGTCCCTTTGCATCTTATTTTCATATAATTACATTTGTCTAGTATTAGATTTATTGCATCTGCTTTTGGAGCTACTCAAAAAATAAAAAGTTAATTCAGTATATATATTCACAAACACTGTAAATCATCATCGATTTATGGTTCTGTTCGAAGAAATGAATACAATGTTCTTGTGATCTTTCCAAAGCTTGTTGGTTGAGTCATGGGGGAGTTATACAAAACTTCCCTCTACAAGAATGTTAACTGCAGTGCAAGATTTTATGAAATAAAAGGAATATAAATGCTTGCCAATAGTTAGTAAACAAATATTTTAAAAATCATGGTCTACTTCTACCTACCAATAGTGAACTGGATGTAAAAAGTTCTAATATTGGAAATCCAAAGATAAATTTTATTTGTGACCTATTGAAATGGAAATGAAAATTTATTTTAAATTAAAACTTTAAATATAAACGTCAATGATATTTTTACATATTTTCCTAAAATAAGTTAATGCTATAATATTTTATCTGGAGTTTTTTGTGGGACTGCTGGGGATCAAACTCAGGGCCTAGCACTTAGCTAGGCAAGTGCTCTACCATTTCGTAAAATTCCCAACCCAATATTTTATTATAATAAACAGTATAACATAAAATTGATTGCTTAAAAATCAAAAAAAATTGAAGAAAGCTTTATTGAAATTGATAACTTTATAGTCTCCTTTCAAAGTATTCAATGATTTTTATGATCAGTGTCATAATACTTCATGCCAGGAGTTAGTTAACTTGGTCAGAAATGTAGTTTTTTGAAATTGATATGCTTTTGCCTCAGAGCTTAATCTGTTCTCCTAGAAAAGATGAATAACCTTATGAATGTGGATGTGAAAATTAAAGGTATATGATATTTTAATGCACAATTCAGTTAGAAAACTTTTAGTATGCTTGGAAACCCTTGAGTAAGTCAATCTACTTTATCAGTTGCAAATTTCATGAAATCTACATGTAAATGAATAGTTTCTGATAGAAATTCAGTGTCCAAAATGTAATGTGCTATAATTATGTAATAGTATTAGGATATAAACCATATATGTATATATGTTTATATTGATTTAATTTTTAGTATATGTTTAAAAATCAGTATATGTTTATACTGATTTAACATTTTTCTTTTGATATAGAGTTATTCCTACCAATTTAACAACTGTTTGGACTTATGACAGAAGCACACTATTTGGATTTATGACCCATCTTCTTATTCTTCTTTTTTTGGTACAGTTCTGTACATCTTATTTATGAGCCTCAATATCTTTTTTTTTTTGGTACAGTAATCTTACGTATGCAGCACTGTAATTTTTGCTCAGTGTACTGTACAGTACTGTATTTTATGTTCTGTTACACATTACAGTACTGCATGTAAAAGTTATGTAAATAAAAGCAAAATCATCAAGTTGGAGTTTCTTTGGACAATTGATCTGTGGTGAATATTTTAATGTATGCACTATGTACTATATACACATCCTCATTTAGTGACCCAGTCATTTCATGCCCTAGTCACAGGAACAGAATGTGGTTGTTAAATAATGAATGCCATATATATATATATATATATATATATATATATATATATATTTCATTTTTTTAAAAAGAGATAAATATTAAATATCAGAGATACAGTACTTATTGTGGTGAAATTGATAAACAATGATTTTGGACTAAATCAATCTGTATGGTCATCATAATGCTATTTAATGTTTTAAGCTAACATTTAAGGGTATATTTGAGTTTAAATACATATTATGGTAGCAGTGCATTTAGAGGAAGCAGCTTGCATGGATGTCTGGTCTTTTATATACCAATATTTGATTGGGCAAAATACAAGAATGTTCAGTGGCAAGGTATTCCACTGAAATATGTTTTTGTCCAAAAAATTGCTGAGAAGCAAGTTTAAGGAATGTGATACTGGGGAGAAGATATGAAAATTTCCTATTGCATTGCTTTATTACCAAATCCTGTTTATGCTGACTTCACAATATCTCCTACATTGTTCTTTCCATTGAAATTCCCATCTTCATCAACCTAATTCTGATGCTCTCTATCCCTCGTATAAATTATTGTAATTTGCCAAGTTCCTGGAGCCTAATTCTATGCTTTCTTTGTCATATTCTACAGTGAATGTATCTTCTTCACCAAAGTTCTGACGCCAGTGTTTCAAGCCTGCAGCAATCTAACATATCTGAGCTTATAGATATATATCTCCCATTACTCTTCTCACTTCCTGCAGAATGTGCCTTTATACTCAAGTAAAAATGAAGAATTATTTCCAAAAGTAGCTTTAAACTTCCCTGATTCCATATTTTTCCTCACAATCTCTACATGAGTTGAAATTCTATTGTGAGAAACAATGTAGGCAAGTGAGAAAGAAAGGAAGAGCCAAGCGGGGAGGATGATTGATATAGCCTATCTTTTAAAGATAAATCTGCTATTTTTAAGTGTGTGACTATGAGCAAGGTAAGGGATCCCTGTGAAGTCTTATTCCTTAAGCTTATAACTCATTAGGATCATTGTTATGATGTAAGCAGCGTGCGTAAAGAACCCCACAGATATCTGGCAATAACTTTATTGACAAGTGGTAGCTATGATTACTTTTATAGGCTTGATTTAAATGAAACTTCTTCCATGAAATTTTCCAGATCCCTTCGCTATGTTTCCATAGTACTTTGCTGAAGTCTCTGTTGATGTTTTATTGCCTCACCTGAACAGCAGTTTGTTGTTCATGCTTTTCTTCTCTTATGCTGGAAGTGTAGTGTAGTATTATTAAGGACACTGACTCTGGAATCTGGGAGATCTGAATGAAAATCCTAGCTCCTCTACTTAATGTCTCAGTTTGGATGAGAAATTTCTATTTGTCTCCATTTCTTCATCTGTAAAGAATAGATTTAGTTTTGGGTAACATATATAAATACTAGGTATAGTTTGTGAAACAAAGGCTCAATACATGTAGAATGTACTTGATTTTGAGCTAAGTTCCTTCCTGCTGTGTAGAACACAATGCGTTGCACATTCCAGATGTCCAAAATTCCTGTTAAGTTTCAATACTACTGATTAAAATAGTATCAAAATATCCAGACTGTTTATCTTTATGCATTGGCGTGAAGAGGAGAATAACTGAAGAAACTGGAGCCTGTTCCATATATACAGGATTAGAAGAATTCTTTACAATTCATGATATGATCCTGCCACAGAATATTATATTTAGTAAATACTGAGCAGATATTTATTAATAAATGAATGATCTGTTTTTGTATTAGTCACAAAACCGTGTTCTTGTTGCTTAGTACCAGAAAATACACATTTGTTTTTCAAGAAAAATATATTTGGAAACAGCATTTTAAAAAGGAAATAACGAAACAATCCAAAGTAAAACTTTTCTGTGAATCAGAAAATTGACCCACCACTTGCGTCATTTAGCCTGAGTTCATAACATGAAAATTCACTTTTAAAACTGCCTATTTACATCCAATTCAGTAGATTTTAATTGTGATAGTTATCATTTGCACATGGAATAACACTCAGCCACAGCAAATAAGCTTTTTGTGAGTGTAGAAAACAGACAAAAATAGGAGGAGGAACGACATAAGCACAACAAATTCCATGCTTCCCTCAATGTTTCTGTGAGAGGAATTGTAAAAGGAAGAACATTACAAATGTATGCTTGTGTGAGTACATAAGTAGTGCTAAGATACTGTGTTTTTATGAAAATTAATGATGTAAATTAATATGATTCTGTCCCTGTGTGGGTAAAATTAAAGAATAAATATTATGGACAATAAAAGTGTAGGAAAGTTTACCACGTTTTTCAAGCCAACTCTCACTTATAGCGCATAATACTGTAGGATTCAGTTTACTAAGCTATAATTTGATCACTATGCATTCATTCAGCCATTTGTTCCTTCAAAAATCTGTCTTGAACATTGGTCATTGGCAAGACTACAAAAGCATTAGGATTTAAAAATCTCACAGTAGTGAGGAAAACAGGAAGGTAAATTTACTATGGGATTTTCCAATCCAAAACTCAGGAGACCATTTGGTTGGAAATTGATACTAGGAAATCCTATAGATAGTGACGACCATTGTAGCAAAAAGAGTAGGTGAAATTCTCCATATGCTGAAACAGAAACATTTTGGGGATGACTGAGGGAATTTGAGAAGACCAACAAAGAATATCCAGAGAAATAAGAAGAACAGAATAGCACAAAGATGAGGAAAGAGTTTCAGGAAGAAACCTTTAGGATTCTCTAAAGCAGCAAAGACAAACAGTAATAGCAACAAAAACTCTATGATATATTACTATTTCTGGTCAGAATATATATTAACTTACTAGTGATACACTTAGAAATATTGAATAAAATGATCCCAAGCTACTTGCAGCATGATCACTTTCGTATTAGTTTCTTTCACTTCTACTGATTTGTGCTATTCATTACATCTTGAGCATGCCCAGAATTTTGCTGTCTCTGTAACTTTACTCCCGCTGTGTCAACAAATAGAATGATATTCTCTAGATGTATTACACTTGTTCATATTCTAACTATACTTCCAAACAATATTTTATATAAAAGCTCCAGTGGTACCTTTACCCACTTTTAAACTCCCAAAGCACTTTTGTGGTTATCTTCATTTTCAAAAATTACATATTGAATTCTAGTTACGTAGACTTTTTATGCTTTCCATATTCTATCTGCGATTTTCAGGAAAGACTGTTACAGACTTATACTCAAAGCCTCAGTACAGCGCACTATAAATATAGTGGATGTTCAATAAATAGTTACCGAATACTGAATGAATAGATTCTTGAGTGGTTCTGTGGAATTCAACAAGAGTGATACCTATAAAATTCTCAATATTTGTTGTATGAGCAAAGCAGTTTCCAGTCATTTAACTCTCAAATCTCCTTTCTGTTTTTTTTTTTTCCTTAAAGCCTGAAGTATCTATTACTTTGATCAGTAATATTTCTATGAAAAATATTTGGACCAGTGCGAGGTTCACTGACTTAAATTTCTGTATTAATCAGAGCAAATCACCAAATTAACTGAATTATTAATCTAATTATGTGGTAACTCTGTCATGGGGAACAAGTAACTTACTATAGTGAAAATGTTCATTGCAAAAATTATTGAATATATTGTGCAGTGTTCAATAAACCAACGGTGTGATTCAATGCACAACATCTGCGTGCGATCCCTAGCTCTCAACTCAGAGGAAATTTCTGAGGAAGGGTGGCAGATTATTCTTGGTTTAGAAATAAGAATTCTATAAATATTTTCTGTTTGTTTAAGTTGAATTCATTCACGTCTTTTTAAAAGAAGGGTTAAATTCAATATTCGAATATACTTCAAACCTCTAATAGTCTGATTTATTGCTATAAAAAGAAATTTACTTTAAGAAACAATAGAAGGGATCGGAGATTTAACTCAAGTGATAGAGCGTATGCCTAACAAGCACAAGGCCCTGAGTTCGATCCCCAGCATACCCCCTACAAAAAAACAAAACAAAACAAAAAAATAGAAGATGTATCACTATGGAAAAAATTGGATGTTGCTCAAAAATGTATTTCTATTGTGAAATAAATGAGAAATTTGAGTTTAAAAGGATAATGTTGATTTTTAGGTAAATCTCTTCAAATTTTTTTGCAAAAAAAAAGTACAAGTAAATGTTATGTTACCATCAAGAAAATGAGCCTTCCTAGAAAAACAAAGGTAATGATTTTTACAGTTCACAATGATTTTGCTAGTTCAAAATAAAATATTTGTGGCTGTGGATATTATTATTTTGATTATAAAAAGCTTCAAAATACCCCAAATTTCTTTTTAAAAATGTACTGAAGGGACATGATGAAAAAAAGAATAAATCATGTTTTTTTAAATCTCCGCCAAGCATTTATTTACCAAAAACGTGCAAAAAGCTGAAGCTAGATATATGCGTGGACTTTTTCTTGATAGATTCATAACTGTATGGTTTCTAAAACTTTAATGTCTGATAGCATTTCATTAGTGTACTCTAGTGTATTTATCACTATGCATTATTAATACATATATGTGCCTAGGAGATGTATAGTTTGTAATTATTTTTCCTTTCAAAACATAATAGCTTCACACTGGGCTCGCTGCAGCTATGATATTTCATCTCTGAATTCTCTTTCGAACTTTCTGAGGCTGTGACAGAAATTTGTATTTGAACAGAAAAGCTGTCAAGAAGGTGTTATGGTACTATCTATCACATTTTTAATCTTGACCATACTTAGATGCTAGTGAATCTGGCTGTCCAAGACACTAAACAAAGATTGAAATTATGCCTTCTGTTCTTACACATCAAAGTGTTATCGTTATATCAAATTCAATAGACCTGTATTACACTCTATTAATTCCCTGTTAGTTCTCAGCTATGCAAAATCTAACTGCAGTGTCACGATGGTTTAGACATGCAATCTTGATTCCAGCATCAAAAAATGGAACTGTCACTTCTAATAATTTTACAGGAGATTCTACAAATGTAAATCCTTTTTCATCTTGTCGTCCTTTCATGTCTTTAATGAGTTTGCTCACTAACAGTGTAGAATCTTAATTTAACTCTCGGAAATATTAACAGCTATTATAATTGAGCATCTGTAGAAGTATACGAATTAAAGTGTAATAAAGAGTAATTTATAATACCCGAAACATTGACCTTTTAAATAATCTCACCAAAATTTAACTATATATGAAAAACAAAAAACCTTAAAATTCCTTAAAAAAAATCCTGAATTTTGAGAGAGAGCTTCCTCTAGTATGAGGGAATGAGTTACAAGTTAACCTCAACCATTTTTAAAAATTAAAAAAAAAATGTGTTTACTTAAAAAGCATATTACACAGCACTACCAGGTTAAAGTTATATCATAGAAAATAGTTAACTTGGGAATAGGTTTCATGATGAGCTTGAAAGTACTTTAAATGAAATTTTTGCATTTTATTTAAATGTGTTGTTTTGTCACTACTGCTGACCTTTAAATCTAATAAAAGTCCCTTAGAATCCATATTCACACCCTTTTATCTCTCCTGACAGATTTTATTCGTGCATTGTAATAAAGTGCACTTAAAATTTAGATTTTACTAGTAATAAGAAGAGTATTTTACTAGGGTTTCAGATATTCTAAAGCTCAAAGAAATCAAGGACTCAACATTTCTCATTTTGAGCTACAAATTTACTGAATTCTACTAGATTCATTGCAGTGGGTTTGATAGGGGAATTATACTGATATTTTCCTTTTATATATCTCTCCCATTTCACTGCATTTGAATTATTTTTGTAGGCAATATTACAAAACCAACTTTGTAGAGAGACTCAGCGGAATTTACCTCATGTTCCAGAATTCTACTTTCAAGAAGTCTGATCGTTAAGTACTTGGTTGGAAAACATTGTACAAGTCAAGTCTGGCAAGCCACAATCGTTTCAGCATTCCAAGTCTTGTCAGCCAGAAGTGACTATGAGTCCAACTCCCTGCAACTGTGCTTCATCATGATGCAAGATTTTACCACCTACATTGGGCCTAGAATATTATATTCATTTCTATCTTTGCCCTCTATTGCCATTTTATGGGCATGCAGTTGCTGAAAGTATGACAGTATCTGAGTATTAACTGCCAGGGCAGCTGAATTTCAGTAAAAATCGTATGTACTAGTTTCAAAAAATATATACTTTATTATTCAATGAATATTTATTTTACTATTTGTCAACATAAAGCATTTTCATCTATAATTTTGAAGTTTTCTAACTTCACATTTAAGTATTTTTACAGATAGAGAAAGCCAATAGGCAGTAGTTAGCAATCATTTAAACCTCAAGCACTGAGTTTTCCTTTACATGTATTATCTCACTTAACTCTTCCAATATTTTATTATCAACCCCATATTACATAAAGGAAATGGATGCATAGAATACTTATATTATCCAAGATCAAGTAACTTGTAAGTGTTATTAATGGCTAAAAAAGATGTGGTTTTTCTACACAATGGAGTACTACACTGCCATAAAAAAGGATAAACTAGAGTCATTTGTATGTAAATGGATGTTCCTGGAGAACATACTATTAAGTGAAATAAATCAGACACTTATTAGTACACATCGAATTGTTTCTCTGATATGAGAAACCATAAGTGTAAATAAGGACAAAGGGGT
>PVJO010015176.1:0-45831 GCA_004026905.1 Hystrix cristata | reverse complement strand
TTATTCTTGGATATCTGTTCTCACAAATCCCTGCTAAGCTCAATTCTGGATTTTGGGGAGTATCATGGTATGATAAAAATTTCCTTTCTAACTTTGAGGAAATAAGTAGAAAATTTTAGAGTGAAAATTTGACCCAGAAAGTTCTCTCTTCTATGTTTTTGGCGACCTTTTATTTAAGATAATGAGTGAAAACCCTCTTTGACTATTATTCTGAAGGCTGAAACTAAAGCAAAAGTTCACCTCCTTCATATTTTTTATGTTTGGTAGATTATTTTGTTCCCTTTCTCTAAGAAATCTTCTCATCCCAATAATGAGGCCTTCATGTGCCATAGACTGAATTGAGGGAACACTAACATTTAATGCTTTGGTAAGAAAACATTACAAAATAGCCTGAGCAGTACCAAATTTAAAAAGAGGCACTTATCCAGAGAATGTGATGACACAAATATACACTGTTTGCAATACTGCCAGAAATTCAGCAAGATAACTACTCAAAAGTATCTTTTGAATTGACTAATATGGAAATGATTCGTGCACCAAACCCCAAAAAAATGGTTCTGGTAAAGAGAAGATGGCTTACGGTTGGTTTTCTTATTTATGATTTGTTTGATTTTTCTTTGAGAAACTTAAATTGTTCATTGTCTTTCCTCCAAATAGACTTTAAACTCCTTGAAACACAAAAGGTGTTTTTTATTCTTTAAATACCAAATGTTACTTACTGGATGAATTAACTAATAAATCAGTGCTAATTTTCTCATCTAGTGGAGAGAAAATATCGTCTCCAGTTTCCTACATCTCCCTTTTGATCTTGCATGGTATTTTTTGGATCATATATTCACAAAATAGATGAAAAACCTAGAGAAGTAATTGTTGTTGCTATTATTTCTAGACTCCCACAATTCTAAAATAGAAAAGGTGCCTGACAGTTTATGATTTATTGCCCAATGAATATATACCAACAATAATTGCTATAGGGATTCAGGAAAAAATAAGCCACTTCAGTGTGAAATCATTAGGGTATATTTTCATAATAGTTAAAAAGATTTTAAGGTTGTAGGAAGTTAGACATGAACAGAATCTAGGATGTAGAGAACTCATTTGGAGACAACGAATGGTAAATAAACCAGTTATCTTAGCACAAGAGAGCCTTCAAACTTCTAAATTATTGTCTTTGACAGAAAAAATACATTACGTTTTAACAATTGTTTTGAAAGGGTATTTATAGTATTTGCTGTTTTGAAGAATATTTTATGACTTATAAGTCTAATAACTGACAGTGCTTGAACAGGAAAGCAAATCTGCCTCCTCCTGTATAAATAGACTTCCACTTTGGGGAGTAGATTAAGTATTGGCCTAAATATAGCTTCTGATTCTTTGCTCCAAACTTGACCTTCTGTTTTGGAGGAGATACTTCACAACAGGTTGTATCAAAATTAACAAAGTCATTTTACAGTTATAGTGGACAATTGTATTGATTTTGATAAGCTGCAAGATTATTGCTTACAAGCATATAGTTATAATAGTCATAGGTTTAGAGAATAAGGAAAAGAATATGAAGAATATATATGCATAAGCAAATAAGTGGAAATATCTATATTCTAAGAAATTTGTAGAGAAAAAAACTGTATAGTCTGCTGCTCTCTTAAGAAAGAACATAAAGTCTTTGCCTACACCTATGTCTTTAAGGCTTCTGCCTACTCTATTTTCCAGCAGATTTAGTGTTTCTGTTTTAATATTTAGATCTTTGATCCATTTTGATTTTAGCTTAGTGCATGGCAAAAGATATGGGTCTAGTTTTAATCTTCGGCATGTGGAAAGCTAGTTTTTCCCAGACCATTTATTAAAGAGGCTATCTTTCTTCCAGTGAGGGTGTTTATCAAAGGTAAGGGGGCTAAGAGTGTTTGGGGTCGTTTCTGCATCTTCTAATCTACTCCATTGATCCTCCATTCTGGTTTTTTTTTTTTTTTGCCAGTACCATGCTGTTTTTATTACAGTGGTTTTGTAATATAATTTCACTCCAAGGATTGTGGTGGCCCCTGCTTTGCCTTTGTTGCTCAGAATTGCTTTTGCTATTCTAGGTTTTTCTGGTTGAATATGAATTTTAGGATTTTTTCTCTAATTCTGTGACATATGCTATTGGTATTTTGATTTGGATTGCATTAAATCTGTATAATAATTTGGAGAGGACAGCCATTTTCACTATATTGATTCTTCCTGCCCAAGAACAAGAGATGTCTTTCCATTTTCTGATATCCTCTTTGATCTTTTTCAGAGTACTGTAGTTTTCAAGATCTATACTGTAGTATAGATCTTTTACTTCCCTTGTTAGATTAATTCCTTCATTTTTTGGATGCTATTGTGAAAGGTGTTGTTTCCCTAATTTCTCTCTCAATGAGTCTGTTATTTATGTATAAGTTCCATTTGACCCAAGTATTCCCTTTCTTGGTATCTTCCCCAAAGAGTAAAACCATCATACCACAGCAATATATGCACAACCAAGTTTATAGCAGCACAGTTTGTAATAGCTAAATCTCAGAAACAGCTCAAATGCCCATCAACTGATGAATGCATAAAGAAGATACAGTTTTTTTATACAATGGAGTACTACTTTGCCATAAAGAACCATAACTGTGAGACATTTCTAGGTCAATGGATGCATTTTGAGACCATACTGTTAAGTGAAATAAATCGGACACACATGTTTAAAGACTGCATTGTTTCTCTCGTGTGAGAAACTGAAAGTCTAAGGACTGAAATGTATTATATTGGGAAAAGGAAGAAATCGTTCAAATGGAAAGGGGAACAAGGGAAGGGGAAGGGGAAAGGAATGGAAGAAAAAGAAAAAAAAGAAGGAAAATATGGAAACAAAGCTATTGTAAATAAGGAGGGGAGGAGAGGTTGACAGGAGGGGAGGGGAATGGGAGAAAAAGAAGCAGCAACGTGTATCATGTACAGGTATAAATTCCCTACAACGAATGTTATCATTATGTGTATCTAAAATGTACCACTAAAATAAAATTTAAAAAAGAACATTAACAGATGTGAAGGAGCCCTCAGGTCTTTGGAAGTTACTCTGAGCTGCACGAATACTAGATAAGAAATAAGGGTTGAAAGACCCCTGATCGACATGTCTATAAAGAATTCCAAAATGCGCTGGATCACTACTACTGAACGTCACATCATATTCCTCATCCATTAGATGATCTTTCTCTGGTTTTGTTCCCTTCCTATCCTTGCTTGAATATATTGCTGGAGGGATATTTGTTCAACATAAATCTGATCATGTCACTCCTTATCATATCACATAATGCTGTGGCTCATCTTCCCTTCAGAATATAAGCAAAACTTCTTAGATTGATCAGCACAGCTTTCTACAGTGGGTTTCCCGTCAACCTTCTCAATCTAACCTCTCATCATCACTCAATTTGCACACCATACTCAATCATAAAATGTTGTTTATGTTTCCTAAATAGCCTGCGTAGATAACTAGCTCTAGAATACTCTTAGATAATTCTAGAAATTACTGTTATCATATTGAAAGTAACAATGTAGAAGTTATATATAAAGAACAAATGATTTTAAAATGTTTATTGAACTATGGATTGTCATTATATCTTAGTAAATAAAATATTTCATATGCATAATTTAAAATATTTGTTATTTATACATAAACAATGATTATGTCTATACATTTGACATACAACTTTAAACGTTTAGTATTTAAAAATAAGTAAGTTAATGATTAGGTCTACACATTTGACTATTTTATATATTTGTTAAACATTATGCATTTTAACTGACAATTTTAAGAAAAATATTTACAAAACTTGTGTTTTGGAAAATAGGATATTATCATCTGTTTGTCTGTTAGGTCTATAATATATATGAATAAAGTTCTAGCTTGAGAAAAAATGTCTGTTTCCTTCCATTGTTAGGCTCACCAAGCCAACACTGAGTTTTGATCCTAGAAAATGGAAATATTTTAGAAACAGACATTTTCACTCATGAGTGCTTAAGTGAATTTTACAAACAAACAAATAAAAACACATAAGAACTTGGAGCTGCTAGTTTAAAATCTCTTTTTAAACTGGAGAACATGTTATTGGTATCTACTCCGTGCTTAGGGAGAAATATATTAGGTCTTCTTTGAATTTCCAGAATCTTTTAGATATTCACAGTGACTCTAAGAAGGTAGAAAGGATGTTAACAACAGAATATTGAATGCCTGGCATGGTGGCGCATGCCCATAATTCCAGCACTCTGGGAGACTGAGGCAGAAGGATCACAAATTCATACCTGGCCTCGGCAATTTAGTGACTTAGTGAGATGGTCTCAAAATTTTAAAATAAATGAAAAACATTTGGGGAGGATGTAGGTTAGGTTGCCCTGGGTTCAATCTCCAGTACTGAAAAAAAAAAAAAAAAGAAAAGAAAAAAAGAAAAGAAAAGAGAAGAAAGAAAGAAAGGAAAAGAAAAGAAAAGAGAAAAGAAATGAAAAAGGAAGAGCAGGACGTTGAGGCTCAGAGGGGTTAAATACATCAGATTCGTCTGAGCTGACCACAGATGAATCTGTTATACTCTGTGCTTTTACCTCACAGAAAGAGTAATGCCAGATATTACTGGGAAAGTGGCTGCTTATTCGTGGTTCTAAACTCTGCGGTCTTAAAAATTCAGTGTATGTTACCCCTGATTCTGATTGTTTGAGACACCAGATATTTTCCTACACATCTCCCTTTTATTTTTGTAAATAATTTTCAATCACTTTAAACGAATGTCATAGCACATCATTATGTTTCTTGTTCTATTAACTCCAGATGAGTGTGTGTTCTGTTTTCACAGTCTCTCTCTCTCTCTCTCTCTCTCTCTCTCTCTCTCTCTCTCTCTCTCTCTCTCTCTCATTACACTGTCTTTTTTGGAAAATTTACTACTTCTGAGAATGAGCATAATGGACTTTTTTTTACTGTGTGTATCTCTGTATGAAATGTCTACAGGCTGAGAGCAATCGCATCTGTCCTACTAAGCCACAGCGCAGTGGCAGAGAGGGACTCTGGGGCCCGTGACACTTGCCTTCCCTGTTACTCGTTAATGCATCTTTGCACAATACAGTTATTTTTTCAAAACCTGCCTCCATTCCTGCTGCTTCTCCTTTTCCACCTCAAATCACATGCCTCTGTTTTTTGACATAACGAGTGGTTATGTGGAAAATATTACAATGCACTTGTCCGTGATTTGCTTTCTAATAAGGTGATAAAGCTCAGTATTAGCTCACTTTTCTTGGAAAGATTTTAAACAAATTTTCATGAAACGGTGGCAGGGTGGCTTACTAGCAAGTAAAATGTACATAGACATGAAAACGACTCTGGGGGAGGAAACTTCGTGAGCGTGAACCACATTTTATTCTCCCCATTCTGTTACCTTCACCTGTCGGTGGCATATCCATTAGAGCTTGGACAAGCCGCTACCTCAGATTTAGCTAAATCACACCTTTGGAATCCACTACAGTCGCCTCTTCATGGTATGCTGTTCGTATCCAGCCTAGCAGCGGATCCTTTTACAATCTTCGTCCATAAATAAACCTCTCCCTTCCTCAGTTTAACAAAGACAAAGCTCTAAATGAACTCTCTTCAGACTGAGCAGAGTATAATTTACTTTTCAATTTCACACCCAAAGATTCTGTAATGGGGGAATGTAGGCGGTTAAGTTTTCAGTCATACCAAATGGGTTTTTAATATTTAAAATCCATCTGTTTACTTACAAAGAGTAAATGCCTGGAAATGAGGCTTCTAAAATGCAAATGAAGAGCTACAAGACTTATTTCTGCTTGGGAAAATTTAACACTTTTCTGACAAAAGGGAGTAATAATAGCTCCAGAAGAATCCAATAATGTTATAAATGATGTTTGATCCAATAGTGCATGATATGTGCATGGGGAAATCGACGGTCTCTTGTTTGTTATGACTGCATCGTGAAATGCCTCATGAATTAGAGGAGAGGGAGGAGATTCAAATTAGCACAGTGCTTTGCAAATAGTCAGCTATACCAATTTTAGGATGCCTTGGCTTATAGGAACAGCTAGCAGAATTAAGAAATGGAATAAAATTTCAGAGAAGATATTTTCCATTGCCACTCATGAAATACCAGGGTGGGGGCAGACCCCTGCTACCTTTTATCACAATTTAGCTTCATTCTTTGTTCATTTTTAATTTTGAAAAATTAATGTTTACTCATAGACAATTTATGTTATTCTTCTCAATTCATGATTTCATAAAAAACACTTAAAATCACAGAAATTACATATATTATTATTAATATACAAAAGTTAAAATACTAGGCCTATAAATAAAATGTTAAAATGGACGTTTTTACACAATGTGGCATGCCTTAATTAAAACTTATTATCATTAAAACTCAACCACGTGTGTTCCCATTGATTTCTCAGAAATCCTTAAGTTTTATCATTTCACTGATTGCGCGTTAAACTATTATTCTGTCTACTTAACAGAACATGCCCATAAAAATCTTTGTTTCAATAATTCACTTTTAGTTCTTGACAAATGAATACGCTGCTTAAGGTAACACTGTTTAATGTTATTTTATGAATATTATCACTATATATATCTGGAATGTACCATTAAAATAAAAAAATAAGAAAATTCCAAAATATGTAATGATCAAACTGACAGTTTATTTCTCATCATGCAAAGCATCAGTTAGACTTTCCCGATGGCTCGGAAACTCGCTTTCCCATAGCAAATTCATTATTAACTGGAACTGATGCTTCTTTAGACTTACAACTTCATCATCTTCACAATACACCATCTTTTAAAACTCTTTGTCTTGGAAATGACACAAGGTACTTCACTCTCCTTTTCCTTATTGAGAACTGGTCATGTGGCACTGTGTAGTTTTAAGGGTAACTGGCTAGGAAATGTAGTCTCTAGTTGGGTTGCCTGTTTTTAGAAAAATTCTGTACAAGAAAGGGCAAATATTTGTGGAGGCCAGTTAGCTTTCTGTGATACATGGGTGAGTTTGAGCCTTGAGTCTCTACATGAAGTTCCCATCTGCATAAAAATCAGCTGAAGAGTTTACCTGCCTGCCAATTCCAGGGTGCCACACCTGATCTAATAAGTTGAATTTGTTCACGAGAAGCATTACAAAGGATTTTTAATCTTAACAAACCTTTTTTGTTATTTTCAGCACTAAAATTTGAGAACTATTTTAGAAGAAATAACGTATTAAAATCTTCTAAAATCCATCTGATAGATTGAAAAGTAACCCCAGATAATGTACCTGAAGAATGTGTTCACTAACATTCATACATAAGTTGCTATTTTAAGCAAAGGTTTGGGATTTTTAAAAAAAAAAAGTATTTGTCTCCAGGTGTCAACAGCATTGTGATGTGGATGGAAAGAGATATAAGGCAGATACAGATAAAATATAAAGCCTCTCACATAAGTGCCTTACAAAAGGTACAAACAAACACAATGATTGTAGGTAACATAAGGCAAAAAGTATTTCAAATTGAGGGAGGTTTCAAGGATAATGTTGTATTTCAGCTATTTCATGGAGAAAATTTGATACAGGAAGATCAAAAGGGCAGTTCAGACAGAAAGAAGATATGAAAGAGCTCGGAGATGGTTCAGAGAATTTTAAACAATCTTATTTGATTTGTCTATTTCAGGCCAAACACATTGTGTAAAGAGTTTGTAAGTGTATAGAAGAATACACTACATGATGAAAATACAACATATTTAAATTTGTTTTAATTTACTACAATTTTAAAAAACCTACCATTAATTTCCTTTAAAATACTACCTTCGCCCAAAACAAATTTATCCCATCATTCTTGCCACTTTGTGAAGCGGCTCTGGAAACCCTCTTTTGTGAGTGTCCTTAGTTAAGCTATTGTGTTTGCCTCAATGCCCTAAATTCATTCAAAATGTTGACCTTTCAAGGTCAATTTGAGTTTTGGGAAGAGCTAGAAGTCACACAGTGCCAGATCCAGTGAATAACATGGAGAAGGACACACTGCAATGGTTTTTGCAAGTCTGCCTTTCAGTTGCAAGACACTTGGCAGCAGTATTCTCCGTATTTTTTATCTCACCTGATAAAGACACTAAAGAAAGAGGACTTCAGATCTTCTTCAGAAAGTGATGAGAATCGTGGGATGAGTGTGTTTGATGTGAGGGGAAGTATTTTAAAGGATATAGTAATCAGTTTTTTAATTTAAACATTCACCATATACTTTGATCACACCTCTTATATCCTAAAATGTATGTTTGGATCAGATCATCAAAGGAATCAAGAACCGTATCAAATGAGGTTTCATTCTGAAGACATGGGAGAACTAAGGAAGTTCTGTGAGCAGGGAAGACACAGATCAGAAATGGCTGCGTGGGGTGGTGATTCTTTCCTGTTTTGATCTGCAGCTTTGCAGCTTCTTGTTCCTATAATTTTACTTTAGCTCTTTCAAAATAAACTCTTCTTTGCCTTTTAGGAAAATCTTGGGTTCACTGTAAAAGGACACTGTAGTCATTCTTTTGATTCAAAGGATTCATCCAGGCTCATAACGTCATCCCAAGCTGCCTGTTAACACTATAGATTTTTGTTGATGGCTTTGTTTTGCACATGGAATTCCTCTTGCACTCATTCTGTTAAACTTGTTTAGTCTCAGTAGCTTATTCCTCAGTTCTTCATCAAAATTTAGTTTTATGGAGGATTTCCTTGGTGATTTTAAAGCATGGTGTATAGTTCAGTGGAAACCCGAGTCTCTTGAGGCAATCCTTCACCTCCATCTCCTCTGATATTCCATTTCTCTACTCAATCTTGTATCAAGTTAGAATACTAGCACCTGCCCATGGCACACTAATAATGGAAATGTTCTACCAGTGGGGAAAAAATGAATAAAGACCATGTGACCGTGTTGTTCTTGATATCTTCTTATCATATACCTCTCTGTTGTTTACAAGAATACTTGGTATGAAATTTTGTTATAAAACCTGACCTGAGAGAGAGAGAGAGAGAGAGAGAGAGAGAGAGAGAGAGAGAGAGAACCAAGCCTCCATCATTTGGGTGATATACTCAAATGATAGCCAAACCATAACAATGGTTTATTTTGTATGTTTTTTTCCGTGTATTAAATGAGTGACAAATTGCTCCAAAAGTATCTTTCATTTTTATGGCCTTTTTTTAAACCTTGGGATTTGAAATATGAGCATTTTGAATCTAATTTAAATCTAATTAAAAATAATACTCATTAAATGCTTGCCCCTGGGTTATGAGATAAGTGGTATGAAATTGGATTAAAGACACACACAAGCCCACAGGTTGTCTATAATCTGAAAAGCAGAGTAATAGGAAATGATGTTTTTTCTTTTTTCTTTCCTCTTTGATCTTTATAATGCCTGCTGGCTACCTCCGTTATCACCTCGTCAATCATTTATAGACATCTCAAACATAATATGTAATAGTACTTTACACTTTAGTCCTTCCTAATCTTGTTTGTCATCTTCTTGTATGATTTTCCACATTTTTCAACTCCATCATGAACACAATCCATTTTTTCCTATTAAATGCTCAATTTTCTCTTAGAAAATAATATGAATATTTGCTCACTCTTAGGCCAATAGTCTCTTTCACTGGAGATAGTCTTTGAAATTACCAGCTGGTTAAGTCTACAGACTATCTGATAGAAATATTAGAATCATTAATGATGCTGCCAAAATTCCAGCTATGCAAATATATAAAGAGAAAAATATTTCTTCACTGACCATGCTACTGGTAGCCAAACTTAACACTCGGTGCTAAATAGTGTACCTAAAAACCCAAAAATAAAGCTTTTCAAGTGTAATATCAAATCATACTTATATTTTGGTACTTTAAAAAATACTCTCTACATGAGTTTTACAATATTATACATTTCAATGATATATTTTTCCACAGTCCTACTTAGCATAACTTAACATATAAAAGAATATTTTTGTGTGAAAAGGATCTAAAATACGAATGTTTTTTAAAAGTCCTCTTCTATTATGTTTTAACATTGTCCAATTTTTAAAAGTTACTTTTAAATCCAACTTAGTTATAGTACCAATCAAAGCGTGCCTATATAATGTAATGTATGTCTCTAAGGAAATATCCTTAATGAATGTCTTAGTTCAAGTTTTTATAACAGAATTCCATACCAAATATTCTTGCAAACCACAGACAAGTTTTTCTCACAGGTCTGGAGGCTAGAAAAGAGCTGCTCTCATAGGTCTGCTTTGGCTCTGGAGAAGGTCTTTCTAAAAAGCCCCCTACAATCTTTTCCTTCTATCATTACTAGAGCTGGGGAACTCTCTGGGGTTTCTTTCTAAGGTCACTAATTAATTGCATTCATATGGACTTTACATTCACAATCTCCTTACCGCCTTAAGATTCCCTTTCCAAACACCATCACATTTGGGGTTAGGATTTCAACACATGCTTTTAGGGGAACACAAACGTTGAGTCCATGGCATTGAAGTACTTGTGGATTTGGAGGGAGGGAGTTTCCAAAGAGAGAGCTTTCAAAACAACACTGAATAGTTTTTAATATCTGTTTTCATGCCTTTTAACTGAGAATTTTGAGACTTGAATCATTATAAACTAGCCATTCCTTCTTTTTCTAACTTTGTATACCTTAACATCACAGTAATGATTACACTTATACCTCTGGTCAGTGAACTGATCTACTATTAACAGTGATCACATTTTAAAAGTTTACCTATGTACTTCCCACTATACATTCCTCTAATTCAAACCACTAAAAAGAAATCCTTCTAACATTGACAATTAGAGACATCTTACATATTGTACTATTTTCAAGTATTCTTTGAGGTTAAGTAACAGAATAAAGGAGGAAAAGGTAGCCAAGCAAAAATCACAAATATCTTTGTGATGAGTAATTTCAATGGCAACGTATTATTTTTCCAGTTTCATCAGATCACCACCTTGTGCTATTTGGTACTTTTATCACGCATAGAGAAGTCCATAGAGAGCAAGCTTCTCAAAGTTACAAATAACTTAAAACTGGATTATATAATTAATATTGGGCAACAAACCTGGCATCCAAAAGAGCCCTAAACTATCAGAACAATGGGCCAAATCAAATTCCAGGACATCTAAGCACCTGCATTCTTAAGCACATTTGAAGATCAAATAATTAGGATTCAGACACAGAAAAATCAGCTAATATCACTGCTATGTAGTTTTGAAAATAATCATATTATGTTCAGAAAATATAGTTTTTCTCTCTAATAGTCTATTCCCAAATATTTTCTTAAACTCTGGATCCTATTACTTAAGAGAAATGTAAATATACTAGCAGATATTAGGAAGAGTGTGACTGAGAACAAGGAGACATTTCATTCCAAAGGATGGTTAATTTCCCATCCTAGGGATTGGTTGCATGTGAAACTCATGAACATGGGCAGAGGATGTGAATTCACAAATTTTTTTTTTCAGAGGTTGAGAAGAATAAACCTTGAAGACTTTTCCAAATCTGAGGCTCTATGATCCTGTGTATGTTTCTTTTAAATTATACCAAATTGCAATCTTTAAAAAGTATTTCAAATTTAAAATTGGAATTATTCAATTTAAATGCAGTATTATTTTAATTTTGAGTTTGCACCATATTTTACATACACATGTATCTTACAGATACATACACACATACACGTATATATATGCATAGGTTTTGGCAAAAGCATAAAAACATACATAGAACGTGCCATCCTTCAAACTTACATTGACTTTTAAATCTATTTGAATAGCTCTATACCTGGAGACATTCTGAAATCAGGAATATTAGCATGGAAAAGACTCTTAATAGAGCAATTGGTTAAGTAAATTCTATTACTTAGCAATGTATGTGAAAATATGGGCTCTACGAGCATTGCCTGATGTAACCAATGTTTCCAAGTATTGGATCATTAGCATGCATTCGTGTAAGCTGCAGTCACAAAACTAATGGCTTTGCTACCCACCAACATCAGCTGGGCATGTCACTGCCTCGGTTCTCTTCACACGCCTATTCTATTATCTTTAAAATAACACAGTCAATTTTCATTTGATTCTACAAATTACTATAGTGAACTGTGTGATACCATGATCTCACTAATTAAAATCCGTGTTACCTCTGTGCTCAGGATAATGTAGATAGTTATTCTTTGAGCTTCTTACTAAGGACTATAGAAATACATCAGCAAACATTTCAGGCTCAGCAACTTTTGTGCCATTAAATAACAGTTATTTGTGCTTTGTCAGATGTAGAAAAGAGCTTACATTATTTTGCTTTGGGGAAAATTATGTAACAATTATAGTAAATGCTATAGTTTGAATGTTCTAAGAAGTGCAATTCTAGTCAGGTAGGATTTGATAGTCTGAACAGACCAGTGAGTGGCATTCAGTATCCTCAGAGACCTCACAGTGAGAGCAGTTTTAATTCAGACAGTTTTAATTTGTTGTCAATACCATATTTATATGAGACTTTGAAGACTTGCAGTGTGTATTCAAGAAGACGTTGGCAGTATCAATAAGATCGTTTCAGTTCAGGTACAGGAAATCACACGGAATGTGTCTGATTTTTCTTACTATTGTTCTCAGAGCCCTTCCCCCAAGAAATTCTAAAAAGCCTCAGGCAGGCAGAGTCCTAATTTTATTGTGGCTGCCTTTTCTTTTTATTTCTTTTCTTTCCTTCCTCTCTTTTTAAGGTAAGATATTTGGGTCAGATTTCAACTGTGAATGTTGGAGAAAATTTTGCTGCTCCAAAAATTATCTTTTCATAGTGAATTTTTTCTCTCATTGTCAAATAATTGGATCTGTCATGACATTACTGCCTTTGGTATTTAAAAACATAAGGCAAATTCTCTGACCTAACTGAATAAAAAAAGATCTTTGGCTGTTGTTTAAACACCTAATTTAAACAACAACAACAGAAAGCTTCTTTTTTATAAACAAGCCATCTGCCTTTGCTGTGTGAAGTATGTGAAAACACAGCAAAGTTTTAAAATATATGATCCAAACATATTGACCGTGATATTTTTCTTGGAAAATCAGCTGAACGAATCTATCTTTTTTACTCCATGCAAGTTTGAGACAAGTGACCTCGCTATTTCTCTCATAATTATTTTTTGCTTCCCAAATGCCAAGTGGCTCATATACAACAGCAAAATATAATGAGGACCTGAGAGATAATTGCCATTAGAAATATGCCACAAATTATATCAGTGCCTGCCAGGCTCTTGATTACTTCCATAAATATCCAGAAGACTGGCTGCAGAGAGCCCTCTGCCAGGTTGGCATTTCCAATGGTACAAGCAACAGAGTGAACAATTCAAAAGCAGACATTCTCCCTCCCATACCTCCAGCATCTTATGCCTTTACTCACCAAACATTTCTTAAACTTACATCTACAGTTTCACGATGAGTTGGTTTTTAAATAATATAATTTGATAACTGGCATCCACTTTAAAAAACAAACACATGAAGAAATTTTACTTTGATGAGTTAGAAATTTTAGGATTATTGTTCTCCTCCTTAAACTAATACTTCAATTTCATTATCTTTATAAAAATAATTGTATGCTTATAAACTGTGTTGTTTATCTTATTATCTCTAGCAAAAATTTTACCCAGTAATTAACACCACTCTCTGTCAGGTCTAACATCAAAACTGCACACTAGTCCTTTTTCTCCTGGGATTTTTGTTTTTGTATTGCTTTGTTTTTGTGGAGAGGAGAGCAGGAGGTCGGAGAAATTGTATTAAAAGATTGACTTAAAAAATAAATACATACGGAATTTGAAGACCTGAAAACTATTCGTGTTCCTGCACAAACTGATTATGCACAATAGAAAGCTAGTTTCTCAGGTGCCATGAACCTGTGACTCTATGTATTTTATCAAACCAAGTAAATGTGCTCTCCTCCTTCATAAGTATTTGTAGATTTATGTCGTCACTTGGAAACTTTATTTTATTATACCTGTTTTTGACTGTTACAAATGTAAAATTATGATCACCAGGGTTTACTAAAAAGGGGCTCTCACATACAAACAAATATAAGCTAGGAAAAAATAGTTTGGTTGATATACCTCGGTAAAGAAATTTAAAGGTATGGCTGACTTAAGAAATCCTTTTGTCCCATATTTTGTTTTCAAGAAACAAAACCCTATTCCCACTAGTAGAAATATACAGTAATCCAATCTGATCACAGCCCTTAAATTTCTAAAATATGGCTATGACTTCTTGGAGAAGAAAAACAACCCTTCCATTTTATTATTTCTATTGTGGAAAATTAGCTACAACCCTCCCACCTGGCGGGTATACACTATACTCCCGAAAAGAATCACTAACGCTTCTCTTAGAAGTTCTAATATGTGCATCTCAGTTATGATGTCATCTAGATAGAAAATGTTACTTCCCGAATTAGGCACATTGCTCATAATGGATTTCTTCACCCTTTTCCACACGATTAAAGTGTATAATGTCTCTCTAAAATGAAACATCTCATTTCCATTTACTGAAAGGAAGAAATTTTCTGTTAAAATCAAGTGATTCAAGGAAAATTTTGATAATAAGACAACAAAAGTGTCAACAGGTGAATATTTAAATTCTGACTCTCTTCTAATGCTGAAGTAGAACTTAAGTAAAAATTTGACTGAAGTAGGGTTTTGTGGGGTTTTTTGTTTTCCTCAAAAACGAAATGATACATGATGGGAAATGTTGGAGGGTTACCATTTTTATGTTGACATATGTTGGTTTGGCAGCCACTGCAGTGTCACTAGTTCTAGATTTACCTTCCTACCATTAAAAACCAAAAACTATAAAACCAGCAAATATCAATGTAGCAAATATTTTCAGCGACTGAATTCTCCAGCTGTGATCCTCTAGAAATGGAGGAAAATGAGGCAAATCCTTCCATCTTTTTGCTTTCTGCCCTGACACGTGTTTGTAATTATACAGCAAGAAAAGGCTGATTCGAAGGCAGCTCAGAAGACTTGCTCAATTGAAGAGACATAAATCACAACATAAAATTTTACAACTACTTTGGGAAAAAGTTTGGCAGTTTCTGCTGAAGTTAAATATATTTACTATATGGCCTACCAACTGTACTTAGTAAGGCCTGTTCCCGAGTGATATGAAAACATGTATACACAAATATCCCTACCAGGCTGTTTAGTGCAGACCTGAAAACAATCAAAATGTCCATCGATATGTTTCTTTAAAAAAGAAAATTGTGGTTTATTCATGTAATGGGCTACTATTTAGTAATGAAAGGGAGACAAACTGATGATACTTGGGACGATGTAGATGAATATACAAAGAGCATGTCATTATGATCAGCAAAAGTAGTGACATGTATTGTTTGACTCTGTGTATGTGACATTATAAAAAGACCAAAAAATACAGCCAGCCCTAGCTGCGGGTTCCACCTAGGTGGATTCAAATAGTTAGAAAACAGCCCAACAAAATTCCAGAAAATGCCAAGGTTAGACGTGCAGTGCATTGAGAACCACACCAAATCCATGAGTGGAGTGACTCGTAGGCAAACCCTGATGTGGCCTCCTGCCATCTCTAGGACCCTGACTCACAGTTCCAGCACTCACTGGGCACCGTTCACGTACTGTGCACTTAGACCTGTATGCTTATGTCTGTACTGAAGATGCACACAGTGTTTCGTCATTGTTCCCTAAACAACACAGTATAACAACTATTTACGTAGAACTTACTTTGTGTTAGGTGTTAGGAGTAATCTGGAAATGATGTATACAGGAGGATGGTGTACATTATACACACATGCTATGCTGTTTATATAAGGAACATAAGCATATTCAGATATTGGTTTCATGAGGCAGGGATATAAGGGCAGTCCTTGTACCAAAGATACCAAGAGGCTCCTTGTAATATAAAGCAGATCTGCGGTTGTCAGGGACCCGGGTTGTTGACTCTAACGGATGGAAAAAATCTTTTCAGAGGGATGGAAATACATTATAATCTTCATTTTCAATACGATTATATATATTTACATTTTAAATGGGGAACAATTTATCGTATTTGAATTATACTTCAGTAGTGTTGACTTAAAATTCATATGTGTTTGCAAATACATTTTATGTTTTCTTTCACTTGCTAGAAAATATAAGCAAAACTTATTAACTTTTACAACTCCAAGTATTGTATGTTAGGGCAGTAATGGAAGCGTCTAACCATAGGTAAGGGCCTTTCTCCCCAGAGGCAGGCCATCTTACTACGCATTTGCACAAAACAGTAAAAAATCACTGTTAAAAAGAATCATCTTCTTTTGAACAATACTGAAGTTGTTGAAAAGAACTCAGTTAAGTCATAAATAATAACACAAACAAATTTTTAAATTCCAAAAAATAAATTTCACTTGAGGAACAAAACGGCAACAACAAAAACAAAAAAACTCTCAATTAAACTATAGTACCAAAAAATAAACAACTTCATAGTGTTTATAAGATTTTCTCTTCCTGCATACTAGCTATATTGAGCTTTTCCCTCTTTGTCATTATACAGTGAAACCACAACTTTTAACATTATCTGATTTCTATATATCAATGCTTGATTCCACAGCAGGCAGGCTAATCTGAGTGGCATTCCTCATTACCCATCTCTTTCTAATTAGCGTACACTACGATGACTTAGATTGCCTGTGCGAACAAACCAGAACGTCAATGAAGGTAAGATGCAGTCAGACGTTTTGTACCAACTAGTTCTTCTCTGTTCCACAGACAGAAAGCACACCACGCACGCTGAAAATCTCTTGAACATTTGCTGTTCTTTAAAGGCATAAGGGTACATTATAGACGGTCAAGATAAGTGCCTCATTAGTACTGTAAATAAAAGCACAATTCTTGCCCTGCTGAGTGGTGAATTAGTAATGTCATGCTCTGACAAGAAAGATTTCCATAATATGATTTTATCATTCTTCATGCTGCTGTGGAATGAAAGGTGTGTAAACTAGAGAAGATTGATGGGAGAAGGCATAAATTTATTTGAAAATTGTAAAAATATGGATCCTGTGACAATAAGAGCAATTAACTTGAAATTGCATAAATATAGAGAGATTAACTTGATAGAGCAATTAATATAGAGCAATTAACTTGAAATTGCATAAATATATAAGAGAACCTGGAGAGATTAATGAAATAAACTCCCAAATATCAGAATAATTTAAATATAGTATCATGGACACTTTCCAAAGATGGACAAAGAAAAATTTTCTTGTGTGTGTAAAATGCTGATCTCAAGGTTCTTTAAAACCTGAAAATATTTTATTGCAAGCTAATACCTAGATTTTAAATTTAGAGGTAACAAAATGAAAAATGAATAAACGCTAGCAGCTTATAGCTTGACCTTGAAAATAAGAACTATTTTCCGAGCAAAAAGTTCTTCAACATTTTCTGGTTGGTATTTTCCTAATCTTCTCTACACTCTGGTTTAACAACTTTCTATCTTTTCAAATCTTTAAGTTCTGTGAATCCTTAAAAGCTTCAGTAGCTACGTGAGTGAATAGCTACAGTAGTTGAGATCTTTTAAAGTTGAAGTAGCAATTCCACTGCAGACTCCTACATTAGTCTTTACTAGTGATTTCCGAGGAACCAACAGGTTTAGTTCTTCTGAAGGGTTCCCAGTGTGAACACAGACCAATCGCACTTTTATTTCTTTGTTTTCAAATAATTCTCTTCAGGAAATGCAGTGACAGTCAACAAGCACATCAGACATTGTATAACTATAAAAGGACAGGTATTGGCATTTGGGGGGGAAATAGAAGGTATCAAGGGTGAATTTCAGAAAATTGGTTAAAAGCATTTTAGAGACAAAATGGATGATACCAGAGGCGCAGACAGTTACCTCAATATCCATCATGAAGCTTTAGTAGTTGTGTGCCTGCTTTCTATATATGGGGAAGTTAAGCACAGATTTGTAAGGGTGCTTTGTCCCTTTGAGCAGATTTCTGTGTTAGCTTTCTATTACTCTAACAAATAGCTGAGATAATCAACGTAGAAAAAGGAAAGATTTATTCTGGTTCCCAGTTTTGACAGTTCCAGTCCATCATCAGTTCCCCATTTGCTTCCAGCCTGTGGCAAAGCAGCCCATTGTGGCAGGAAGCCTTTGAGCAGCAAAGCTGCTCACCTCAAGACCGAGGAGTGACAGAGAAGGGGGAGGTGGGGTCCACACACCCGTCAATGCAGTGATTTAAAGACCTTGCACGCCCCGCCTCTTAGAGCAGCCCCACCTCCTAATGGAAGCTCCCTGAGTATCAAATCTCCAACAACCTTTGGGGGAAAATTAAGATTGAAACTATAGCAAAGTTTTCTATTATTGAGATCAATCAAGGATGGGAAATTGACGTAAGTGTTTAGAGTAAGCCATTATACTTCTGGCAACTTTAGAATATTTTGGCAAAATAAACCTTCGGTGCTTGTCTTGTAGTATGCATAGCGATAATCATTTTGGGGAACAAAGCCAAGAAGGAAAAAACATTACCTTCAGGAGGACTCAGACTAATAGGGGATATTGACATGGGGAGATAAACAGGTAAATGCATATTTTCAACAGAATGAAATTGACGACTGTTGTGGCTTGTGTCTAGATGTCCCTCCAAAGTCTCATGCAGTCACTGGTGGGGAGTTTTGAAGGTGGCTGGATTAGGGTGTGCACATGGGGACTAAGGATGTGATACTGGGATTAAGAGTATGGATAATGGAAGCCCCACGCAGGGTATGGACGACATCAATTAATAGGCTTATAGCCCGCATGGAATACAAAGGGACAGAAAGAAGGCAGGCTTATGCTGCTGTTGCTACCGCTTGTTGCTTTCTGCCTATAACTCCACAAACTTTCTGCTCCACCACGCCTCTCCGCCAGGCCACCCTGCCTTGGAACCAGGCAATTATGGATGGAAACCTCTACAAACTGTGAGCTGAAATAAACTGTTCCCCCTTTAACTTTGGGTGTCAGATATTTTGTCTCAGCAATGAGAAAAGTAATTTAGACAAGTCCATCCAAGAGGTAATAGTGAAATAAAAGAAAAAAAAAAAGTGGAAGAATCTTGGAAGAACAATCTGAACTTCATATTAAAACTTCTAGGAGGGCTCTAGACAGAAAAGAGGCTGCAAACCATTCCAGGATGAGGAAATGAAATGTACAAAGTGATGTGAATGAGGGGAGAGAACAGATCCAAGAAAAGGCATGAGTTTCACATGGCTAAATATAAAAAGTAAGGGAAAAGGGAGATTTAGATGATTCCAATGAGAAATACCAGGTTTTAAAGGGTCTTACAAGCTATAATAAATGTTTCAACACATGAAGATCTAATAAAGGATGGGAAATCAATATAAGTATTTAAGGTGAGAACTGATAGTTTTGGTAACTTTAAAACATTTTGGAAAAATAGCATATGACAGTGCAGAGGGAAAACAGAGTGAGCAAAACAAGGCTCCAGAGTCAGGAACTTACTTTGGTAGTCAAGAATAGTGAGCTATGCCGAGGGCCTGAAATAATCAGTAAAAGTGGTTGATTGGAGAGGAGAATCCAGGTTCACAAGACATCCTTGATATAGTTAATAATCCCTGTGTTTTATAAGAGGAGGCTATCTTGGCTAACAGTATGACTGTGCTGTTTTTTGAGAAAATTGCTGAAAGAACAGATACAAGGAGAGTATAGTTTTGTGTATGTTGACTGTGTCTATCTGGCGAAGGTGTCTTGTGGTTACAGCAATGAGTGGGTCTGTAGCTAAAGAGTAAATCATCCCTGGGAATATGGATTTGAGAAAGACTGGGCTGAAAATGGCATTTGAAGTCTTTGAAGATTTCTGATCTCCCAAAGAAAAATAACAAGGAAAAACAAAAATTTGGTTGAAATATGAGCAAGCCACATATAGACTTATTCTTTAATCTCCCTAATCTTATCTCCTAAAGGACTTTGCCCTCTTTTCACATCATGGAAGTTCTAAACGCTATATGGGGAGATACAGGGCTTCTGGTTGTTCACAACGTGTATGCTTTTACTCATGGCTCCCGAAGCACATGAGATTAGATGCAAGAGCCAAATGTTCAGGTGTTGGACCAACCAGAATTCAAAACTTGCCTTCTTTCTTTACCAAGAGAGATTGGGAAAAATGGCACATGTGTGAGTATTTTTAAGCTTCAGAATATACCGTTTTGTTTAAGTACTATAGAAAATCTCAGTATGTAAAATGGAAAAGAGCAGAGCCTTTCTTACTAGGGCACCACCACCCTGAACAGCGTGCGTTCCTTTGCCTCCCTCTGTCCAGCCCTGTCCTTCTCCTTCTAGTCACCAAGCTGGCCCCTAGTGCTCTCTGTGACAGAGGCCTTGTGATATTCTACTGATACTCATGTATCCTTCACATGTGCCCGGCACTGTGCTAAGTACTGCAACCAACACAAGAGGTAGACAAGGCTCTTTCCCCTATAGGGTTTATTTCCCTAGATATGAGCTATATACACACATGAAATAGGGTGGGGAAGAAAATAAGTAAAATGAAAAATAAATGAAATCATTTCCAAGCTGGATAATTTCTATAAAGAAGAGAAGTAAGAAGCACAGATAAAGCCCACCAGGAATGTCACCTGCTTTGGATGCAGGAATAATGGGAAGGGCATTTACACAACAGAGATGTGGAGAATGAGAAGAGACCAACCACGTGGAGAACAAGGCAGAAAGAAAAGTAGGAGTGACCACATGCTAGAAAGACAGGCAAGAACTAGACACCGCAGGGCCTTAAACACTCAGGTTTTATTCTAGGTGTCACAGAAAGACTCAAAGGTAATGAAGGGAAGCATAAGAGATGATCTAACTTACATTTCAGTAAGATCACAGAAATGTAGAAAAAAGTCAACACATGTGATTACTATTTTAACAAAATATGTTTTGGCATGTATAATTATTACACTCTCCTTAATGCTGCAAGCATCATCTTTTTGGACTATTCAAACATTGTGATGAAAATGATGTTCAACATTTTCCATCATCCAGACAGGAATAATCTTATCTTGTCCCCATCTTTCCTCCCTCCACTATATTTTTTTTACATTGTAAATTCTTTCTTTTACTAGAAAGCTGGGGTCAAGCCTCAGACCAATTTCTCCCTGCAGTAAGTTTAATGGAGTTCATTCCCAGCTAACTGTACTCTCCCTAAGAAATTTTGTTCCAGCTGCAAAGAATATATTTCTCCCAGGTTTCACACTCATGTTAAGTCTGAAGTAAAAATGGAGGTCCATACGGGGCAGAAACCTAAATGACCTAGTCTTTGTAAAACTGCTAAGTCTTTCTTTCTCCCTCCAAATCGTGTGTCCTTCTGACCCTCCCTGTCTCTGTCTCTCTCCCCCTTTCTACCTCTCCAGTTCTATCCATCTCTCTAAATTTCTCTGGTATTTCTGTTTATGTAATGCAGTGATATGTCGACTACAGAGGCTCTTAATAAACTGGTCTATAGAAAAATCTGTCTATATTCATCTTTCTTGAATCTAGAAGAGCTAGATTCTGAGGCTCCAAATATGCAGCCACAAACCAAACTAGAAACAATAGTACATCCGAGCAGTTCCAAACCTCACCAAACAATCCCAGTTGTTTATATTTTTGTTCTTTTTCCTGTATTTTAGCTATAATCATATAAAATTTAATACAGAAAAAGGGTCGTGAATTTTCAAAGTTGAGATCTTGCAGAAAAGAAGTATTTTTCACAATAGTGTAAATGTTTTATTATATAGTTGATGTGCTTGAACATATTCAAATATCATGAAGGAAAATTTGATGATAACTTATTCAGAAAAGATTTGCATCATACCACTTTCTAGGAAATTCAGAGCCATCTTTACTTTTGAACCTCAGGCAGGCACGTGAAATCTTCCGTTTTGTGGTAACAGCAGCAGACCTCCACTGGCCAGATAGGCTGTTATTCTTAAAAGACGAAGGGAGCGCTGGCAGCATTGTAAACCTAATAAGGTGGGTGATATGAATCAATTTGTACTGTCCTTGACTTTCTGCTTCTATTAGAATTCTGAAAGATCATTAGCCACCTCTGGGATATGTTTGATTAATGGGTTTGGTTAAACAAAAAAAGTGAGGTCACCCGTGAGCAGAAAGTTTAAAAAAAAAAAAAAAGTGTATACCAGAGGGAATGCATGCCTCCCAGATTGCAAGATCTTCATTCCTTAGGCACAGTCTAATGAGTGCCGCAACGAGCCCTTGCTGAGATGACCCCAGATGAGACTTCCAGTCTCCTTGTTTAAATGCATGCTGCTAAAAGCCAGGTAACTTTTCTGTGCGCAAAGACTAGGTTAATACTGTACTGTGAGAAAAATTCTTCCCCGTCCTTAAAGGAGGTGAAACATGTTCCTTCTCTTTTTATAATAGAATGCCTTTCATTGTTTTGCTCTTTCACTAAAAAGCAAGCCCTTTCGTTGTTTTCACTGTTGCATGTTTACCGCCCTCGTCTAGTAGCTCTCCTCTCCACGTTTTCCCGATGACAAGACTAGCAAAACAGTAGGATGAAAATTTTGCTTTGTTCACCAAAATGAGAGCATAGTTTAGGGGTTATTTTAAGCAGGGCTTTTTTTACTCCCCCAAGTTTATCACCCTGTTCAAATTAAGCTAGTTATAAACTGAATATGTTCTTTCTATTAAGTTCTCTTCAACTTGAAAGCAATAAGTTTCATTCTATTTATTACATTGCTCTTTACAATTACTTTTATGATATACGGCAAGAATGTGTGTAGTATAAATCGAGTCTATAATTCCTACATGTCTAGTGATGGTTATGAATCCCAAGTAGTATTGAAAATATAGTATGTAACAACTCCATCTGATTTACAATCTATTTTACAAAGACAAATTAAACCCTTACATTCAAATTTAATTTTACTAGAGTTTTAAAATTAGATACAGGGATCTAATACAATCTAGATTTCTCAAAGTAAGACAGTTGTTTACTTTAGTAACATTAATTTCTGGCACTTTAATACAGCCACATAAATGCCACTAGCTGACACCCGAGAGTCTTGCCTTTGTTCTTTAAATAAATATTAAAACCTTAAAAATATGTAGTTATGGAAACAGAATTTATATATCAGAGACAGCTCAGAAATATAAAGTGTCTGAATTTTGGACTGAATATAGGTCAAACTTTAAAGGTAAGAATGGCTCTCTGCTACCATCCCCTGCTCATACAAGGTAATATCTACTTCTAGGGTTTTATAAAGATTTGAAAACTTGGACATAAGCTTCATAAGACAAAGAAATATAGATCTCATTTTTAAACTTTTTAAATTGAAAAAAAGGGATCTATTTGGTTTCCCTGGAAGTGTAAAAAATATTCTTGATTCAACTCACCACACGACCCTCTTTGTGAAAAACCTAATACGAGTTCTTTTGTATTTTATAATATCCATTTGTTTTTCCTTTCACAAGGTCCAGACTTCCTGTGAATGTTGCTGACATTCCATGTAAACCTTAAGTCATTTTTATTACATACATATTTATGTTTGTCTGATTGTACACATTTTTTTCATGATACTTTAACAGGAGAAAAGCCAAATTTCTTTACTTTTTTCAGTTAAATTAGATTTGATTCTATGACCAAGCAGCAAAGTTGGCAGGAAATCTAGCCTCCATCTCTTTGTCAACATTATTTTCCTTACTGCTCTTAGACATATATTGAAGATGTAAGAAAGTAACAATGTCTAGACAGATTGCAGAAAGGTTCAGCCTTCAGTCCAATGTATTTTGCATTCTTACTCGATTTTTCAAAATCCAAATGTTCCATTTGAGAATTGATGAGTCTAAAATCATGGCATCTGCATCCTTTGAACCAAAAATGGCTTCCAAAGAAGCATCTTGATGTACCCCAGACAGAGTTTCTTGGAGTCCAGTCCCTGAAAAACCAGGCACCAAGCCCTTCAGTGGCCTGGACCATCATGAGTGTCTTTCCACGGAGCTGGAGCAGGAGCTCCACTTCTCAGGGAACTCACCTACCTGACATAAAATCCACTTTTCTCTTAATGTGAGCTAGTTTCATCCCCAGGAGAATTTCAGTGGAGAGACTTCTCATACTCATTCCCACATAAAGACTAACCCAGCCTCACACTCTCAAAGTCCTTGGCTTTTTAGCTGACCACAAGGGAATATGGTTCCCACTCTGAGGGGGGAACCCACAGCCACAAACTGATGCGGTAAGTTTCTGCATTGGGATCTCCTGACAATAGATGATAGACAGACAGACAGACAAATATAGATAGATAGAAATAGATAGATGAAAGAAAGAGGAAAAAAGAAAGAAAGAAAGAAAGTTTCTTTGCCAGCACTGCATATTAAACCCAGAACTTCCACACTGAAGTACATCTCTACACCCCTTTTGGGACAGGGTCTTACTAAGTCTCTAAATTATTAAGGCTGGCCTTAAACTTGCAGTCTTCCCACCTCAGCCTCGTAGGGTGCTGAGATTGCTGGCATGTGCCCGCATGCCAAGATCTATAGATAAATAGTGTGTGTGTGTTTTGTGTGTGTGTGTGTGTGTGTGGGTAATTATATGTCAGCCAAGGTGTAGATTATATCTGTAAATTTTGTCCTCGATGAAAAGACAGAAAAGGGGGGATGCATCCCTTTAAAAATAATGAGGTCTTTTGTAAGAACAATTTCTGGAGGATGAAAGAAACCTGTTATTCGGCTACCACAGACTGAACCTTAGTGTCAGGATGACTCTTATATTCATTCATGATTTCCCACAGACCCTATCTTGAGACCCAGTATGTCGGAAATATTCGAAAGCAAACTATTGGTTAACCTAAATGCAGTACGACCCCCAAGTGGGTGCAAACTTCAGATCAGGTGTTAGGCATCTCTTAATAACAATCAAGCCAATACAAAGCACCAGGAGTGAATAATTTCCTCCCTACATAACTACCCCTTTGCTGCTACTAGAAGGTTGAGATGTACGTTGCCTGAATAAATTTCTCCCCATGCACCTCTAGGATAAATTACTAATTATTCCATCTGGTGCTCCGTTTTGCAGGGGTCCACCCCTCCCTCTCTAATGGTCCCCACGGAAGGTATATGCACAGAGGAGTAGACCAGGAAAATGAAAATTCTTAATTATAGAAGGGCTTCTGCACTAAATCTTAGTTTATTCTCTCCGTGAATTAGGCAGCCATCTTTCTGGTTTTCTTTGTCACAGTAACAGGGTTGGAAGGGTTTATTGCTATAAGGCTCTAATGATTCCTCCAGCCCTGCTGGATTCAGGGTAGCTGGTGCTCCTAGGCTGATCACATGGTGTGGACACCAGCCCCCTTCATTAATGCCGGATGTCTGGAAATTTTTATCATTGTCTCCCACAATATGAAAAATAAAGCATTGGAATTGCCATATCTCTGATAGTGAAGAAAAGTAATTCTGAGAAAACATGCTAAGGAATCAAGGCACAGTTTGCTTCTTTAAAGACTTGTACTCTTTTCGTTAGTGTTTTACTCCCTAGGAACACAGCCCTGTGAGTGCCCTGGATCCAACTTGTACATGCTTCCTGTTGGTAATAAATATAGGGAAAAAAAAAAAAAACTCGTCTTCATTCCCTCTATAAACAATAAGATTTGTGGTGAATGGACCTACCCAAACACCCAGATATCATTTGACATGATTAGATATAAGATTGTTAGAACTATTATACTTGCCTCTATTCATTTTACTGTTTTCTTCCAGTTTTCCACCTAGAGAAATTCCATTTTTATCTATTACTTAATACCATTATAATACCAATTGGTTCATTTTTGAATGGCTCTCCAACTCTTCCTCTTTCCATGCCATAAATAAGAAACCAGCAAATGTGAGGCTGGAAGTGAATTTATTTTAAAGATATTAGCAATTGTAAAAGAATTTGCCAGTAGACGTGAATTTGGGCCAATTGAAGGGGAAAACTGCTAATTGCAGTTTTCCCCTTCAATACTCCAGTCTGTGAGAAAATGTTTCTACATGCTCTAGGTCCTCTACCCTTGACACCAGGTGGGTGGGCACGTACTGCCGTCCTCTTATGAATCGTGGATGGAAATATACCTGCGATATGGCCAAGTATGCAATACTGTGCTAGAAAACCTTCACTCTGCACCCTGGGCCCTCCTGTACACAAATAAATACCTTTCTAGTCTGTAAACGTATTCATTCTTGTGAAATAACAAAAGTGAGAGGTTTATCCCAAATATAAGACTCTAATGGTAATATTGTTTTCATCTCTCCTATTCCCTTTTATCAGACAAATAAACTAAATTTACCTTTTTTGTGATATACCTACATAGCTTTGGCAAGAATCACTAATTTGAAACTGTCTCATTTATTTTCAACATATGTAAAATTGAAGGCTAATTCCAATCCCACATTATCATAACTAAAGAAACTTAACTTCATTACCGAGGCATGACTTTTTTGAGTTCGCTTTGAGTATTATCTGTCAGCTTTGTTTTTTTAAGTGTTTGGTTATTTGATCCCTGAAGCCAAGTTTTGAAATTTAATGGCAGTCAGATACCATAACAATATCCTGAAACACACACACACACACACACACACACACACACACTCTTTGACTAAAACTAGCTGTGTGAACTTCACCTCTCCTTTATTCATGACTGCTGTGAAATGTGTATGTCAAAGGAAATCTTCTCTTCAAAGGTTTGCGCCAACAAACAGTGAAGAAACCTTTCTCCTGTGCATAGGCAATTATTACAACTTTCCAAAAGACAGATTTGAACTGTAGCTGCAAACATTTCACATGCCTCTTCAAAGCTACCTTTCCCTTTCATAGTGACATGCACTACTTTGAGTCTAATTTTTTTTCCCAAATGCACTGTAACACTCTTCATGTTTTCTTTGCTAAAGAAAGCTACCAGAATTGGTTGTTGTTAATGTAAACTGCTAAAATTAACTACACAATATAATAATGCATGCAAAGCATGTGCCAAAATTTAAAGAAGAGAACAACAATCCCATTATAAAAAAGGGTGTTGCTTTGTTTTCTTATGTTTTACCATTTGAAACAACTCATTAACATGAATCTAGTTTGTTCAATATAGAAAGAAGAAATTTATTTAAACAGGTAACGTGTGGAGGCACCTATTTTAAAAAGGGAAGGATTGTTTTAAATAAATCACACTGTTAGAAATACTTTCAAATGTTCCTGTTATTTCATTTTTATGATTTACTCCTGATAGTTCAGATTACAGATTTTGTAATTAAACTGCATTATTTAGTAATAAGTCTGAAAATACTGGTTGTATGAGCACAAGATTCATATATACCCCATATACATATATCATATTGCAAGTACTGAAGACATAAGAAGGTTTCTGACATTATCTATGAAACAAAATTTAATATTACTTTAAAGATAACAGGAGCCTAAAACATTCCTCTCTTCCTTTTTTTATCAGTTATAGAATGGGACAAAATTAAAGACCTCCTATGCTGAAATGAAGGTTTCTCCCCATTTTTGGCCCTTTAGCACGAATTCTTTACTGAGACACCTTCCTGAGGTTAGCACATTGAAGTCAGATGCAAATATCAGTAACCTGTTCTAGGACATTGTCTATAGCACTTAATCCCTTGATCTGAGGCTTTGGTCCTCTGTGTCAGGTAGAATCAAACTCTGCTTCTTTCCAGAGTTTTCAGGAGACTTTCTCACGGTTCACCTTCATGTCTGATATTGGTAGAGACACAGCTTCAGCTGGAAAACTCTTCTGCCTTACTAAGACACCTTCTTGGGCTAGAGATGTAGCTCAGTGGTTAGAGTGCTTGCCTTGCAAGCACAATGCCCTAAGTTCGATCCCCAGTACTAAAACCAAAAAACAAAAAACAAACAAACAGCAACAAAAAAAAAATCATAGGCAATATGGTCTTATACAATGTGCTAAAGTTGGTAGTGGAAAGTTTATATTAGATTTCCAGCATGCATATGTGGGATAGATCAGAACAAGAAAAAATTAACACAAGATCTGTATGGAAACTATATTTAACACAAGAAATATTGATGGTAATTAACTAGTGAGATGTGAAAAAAAGGAAGGAAGAAAGAAGAAAGGAAGGAAAAGAAGGAAGGAAAGAGGAAGCTAACAAAAAGAGCTTTCAGTATCTGATTAGACCTGATGGAGGGAAATTCTATGAGCATTCTGTTAGACTAGCAAAAAAAAAAAAAAAAAAAGATATGTATACAAGCAAATCATGCTAATATTCTTCAACTCTACAAGTGAGAAAAATATTTGAAGTTTATAAAAAAAAAAGAACAATTTAAGTATAGCCCTGAACTTCTCATTTACATAAATGAAAGCTAACAGAATTGCATAAAAGTCTATTAAAACAAAAACTGTTAGAACTCAAAATTCTTATATTAATCCAAGATAAAAGTCATTAATCCAAGTAAATGGAAGATAGTGTACAGTATGCAAAATACCAGAAAGTGTGTATCATTTGCATGCCTCATCTAAAGAAAATGCTCAAAAGATACACTAAAAAAGAAAAATGAAACAGAATGGAGGCCTCAAAATAAAATAAATTAGAACAGTTAATGATAAATAAATGTTGAAAATTTACATAAATATGTATATTTGTATATATCTTATTTTTAAAAATATAGGTTATGCTATTACGTAAAGACAATTGTAAAAGTATTATACTAGTTCAAAAAGCCTAGAACTTGGGAGTAAGAGGGTAAATATAAGATATGAAAGGATTCTAAAGGCCATCTCATTCCAAGAGTTGATAAAGTTTGAGTCTTACTGAATAAGCTGTGTTTCTTCAAGGCACAGGTAATAATAAACATTTTTACAAACAACAATTTGTTCTGCTTAAGAAAATTGAAAGAGAAGGCACCAGAAGATAATGAAATGGAAAAGTATAATAAACCTGAATATTAATGAAGGAAAATGAGACAAATAGTAACCCAAAAAAAAAGCCAAGAAAAAAGTCAAAAAAGAAGAAGAAAAAGGAGAAAGTACAACAATTAAAAATAAGAACCGAATGTATAGTATAATAAAATGCAGTCATTCAGCAAAGTGTAAATTTCTGAATCCTCATTAAGGAAAAGAGACTATTATATAGAGCTAAAATACAACATCCAGATATACTCATTTATCAAAAACAGTTCAAAAGACTTGAAAAGGCTGATACATGCAGTCACTCTTGCTTACTCCTCAAAAAAACACACAAAAACTTTACAAAGGCAATTGTTAGCCTTAAGATGTCAAGGTCATATAGAACAAAAAAAAAAAAGTGAGGCTAGAAGCAAATGACTTATTGGTAACAGAATTAATGGGCCCTAGAAAGTAAATCCTGAACTTTTTAAAGCTGAAGATATTAGATTTGACAGTTACTTCTGGAAATAGTGGTAAAGGAATGGACACTGAGATAAGGGAGGCTGTTTAAAAATGAGTTTCCAGCGGGGTGTGGTAGCACATCCTGTAATGCCAACACTCTGGGAGGCTGAGGGGGGAGGACCTCAAGTTTGCACTCAGCCTGGGCAACTTACCAATTTATTGAGATCCTGCCTATAAATAAATAAATAAATCAGAATGTACTCACTATAAAGATCCTTGGTTCAATCCCTCGTACCAGAAAAAGGAAAAAAAAAAAAAAGTGGGATTTCATCATATGCTCCTGCATTTCTTGATACTGGGCAGTTGCTCTCAATCACCCTAATTACAATCTGAACTTTTAAAAAAATAAGTCACAATAAAGTATCTCTGGATTGGTGATCGTGAGACAGCTTTCGAGACAGGTTTCAAGCCAGGGGTGTGTACTGAAAACGGAAGGTTAGACAAATGTAGACCTATGGGATGCGGAAAACCTACATTTCTTATCCATCAAGCTCAGAGAATGCCAGCAGCCAGGCTGCTGTGCTTTAGACAGAAGAATACAAAGTGGCGGGCGTGGTGTTTACACGTGTAATTCCAGCACTCTGGGAGGCTTAGACAACAGAATTCCAAGTTTGAACCCCACTCTGGCAATGTAGCAGTTAAGTGAGAACTTTTGTAACATATAATATAATATGGGCTAGGAATGTAGCTCAGTGCAAAGGCCAGAGTTCAAACCCCAGTATACCCCTCCCCAAAAAAGAGTGTAAATTGTCTCTGGAAAGTGTGGAGATTTAAAAAAACATGGATATCAGGAATCTCGCCCTATAAACAAACCAGACAGATTGCTTGCAGTGAAGTTTCCAAGCTCAGAAGCCCTCTGCACTACATAAGAGCTGCCAGTAGCTCAGACAGCCTCACCTTAAATATGAACAGACAGCTAAGGACTGTAGATATCCAAAGAATGCCTCTAATGTGAAAGGGACCAAGAGAGATAGGAAGATGACACTCTTTAAAAATAAAGGGGAGAAAACTCAAAAAAATAAAAAATAAACCTAAACACCGCCTTAGTATCTTCAAGTGAAAGGTAACATTCTCATAAAGGTAACATTACACAAATGAAATATGATGCCATAAAAAAGAAATGTCCAGAGAACAAAAAGGTTATCCCGTGAATGGAAAACATGATAGCTAAAATGGCAAACTCGCCAGGAGGATTCTTTCCCAGGGAAATAGAGAAAGAATTAAAAACAAAAATAAGAAATGGAAAAACAGGATAATTTTGAAAATAGTTCAGTTTTCCAAACATCTCAGTAATAGGAACTCTAGAAAGAGAAAATAATTATTAGTAAAGTAATTGAAGAGAATTTTTCACAATGGAAGATTCCAAATTCAAAGATTCTTTCTAATGTGTAAAACAATAGATGAAAAATAGATACACCCCAAGACACGTCATCTTAAAATCTCAGAAGTGGAAAACAAAAAGAAAATTATATACATTTTCCTAAAAGAAAAACAATGGATTACATATAATCAAATAAGAGACATTTTCAAATTTCTCAATACTAGCAACCTGAAGAAAAACTATCTCCCATTTGAAAGCCTCGGCTAACTCTAACGGTGAGATGACATTTTCTGACCTGCATATGCTCAACAATTTCATCTTTCACACTTTACTAGAAAGCTTTACCACAATTCTCTGAAACTAGAAAGGAAAATAAACAGAAAGAATATATCAAATACTATGAGGAACAGGAAAATCGGTTGAGGAAAAGTCCAGAGAAATCCTCAGATTGAACATGAAGAGAAGTGAGGACAGTGTGGGCCAGGTGTAAAAGAAACTCAGCCAGGGGTGAAGCAGGTCTAGACATCTGGACAAAATTTCCCTGAGATTTCCTACATGCTGAGGAAGTGTAAGGAATTGGTAAAGTTTGAAGGTTGAGCAGTAATGTGCAACTACAAAATTATATAAACAAAAATTAAATCTTTAGTCAAAAAAAAAAAAAATAGAGGTAATCTTAGTTCACTACAAATCTTAATTTACTGCATAATAATGATGCAATCACAAAGGGGTCGACCAAAAACTATGCTACAACATAATTTAAGAGGAGAAGGGGAAATGAGAAGAATAAAGACACACCATGTTGAGATGCCGTGTAGAGGCACCTAGTGAAACATTAATGCCATAACATGAGCTAAGACAAATAATATCAACAAGTATGAAAAAATTGATAGCAGAACCTGAAAGGAGGGGGTAGGAAAAAAATCAGCTGTAGTAAGCACATGTAACCACTCCCCAAGATGACTGTAAACTGCGTGAGTTGCAAACATGTACTAAAAGTTTTAATTTACTTTAAAAAATTAAAATGAGAAGTGTATGGTGCAGGCCAGATACAGGATAAAAGATAAATCCTCATTCTTTATAGTCACAAATCAATAATCAAACCACAATATCAAGAAATAACAATGGAAGAGAGTATATTGAGCTACAGAAATAAAGACCAAAAGAATCAAACAAAAGACTTAAAAAAGATTGCTTCAGGGAAAGGAAATTGTTGTTTTCCTTCAATCTTATAGAACTATTTGCTCTGTAAACTACGTTTGTACCATTTAACTACATGCATATATTAATAAACATTAAAACTTAGAAGATGCAGTGAAAAAGGAAACAAAGTACTTGTACCTTAGTCACTTTTTCATTGCTGGGACAAAATGCCGACACCCACAATTTAAAGGCGGAGTAATTTAAAGGAAGAGAGGTTCATTTTGCTCAGGGTTTCTACAAGATCCTTCCGCTGGCTCCAAAACAGGAAGCGCGTAGCGAAAGGTCCTGTGGCGGAGGGAAAGTGTCGTTAAAGGAGGCGAAGAAGCAGAAAGACCCGGGCGGAGCGGGAGCGGCTCTGTCTCCTCACAGCACCTTCAGCCGTGAACTTGACCTGGGATCCATTCATCCTGCAAACCCCACCTCTGAGCACACGAGGCTTTGGGGGGACATCTAGATTCACACCGTAACAGAAAGGAAAACCACGAGAGGAGAAGAAAAGAAAAAAAAGTGGGAAAAAAGAAAACATCTAAATGCCAGAGTAACCACATTTTTACAAAATCATATGAATTTTAATGTGAAAACCATCAATCAGAATATATAATATTTACTAAAAAGAACAAAATTAAAGTCGTATTTTGAAATCCATCCAGTCAGTATGTTTTATTCAGCTTGTTCAATCCTTTTTCTACAAGAAAAGCAACTAAACAAGAAAAGCAACTAATTTTTCAGCTTTCTTGCAATAACTCTAACTCTTGGCTGGCATTGCACCTGGTCAGAACGAAAGACACGTCCCCAGTCAGAGAAAGTCTTGCTCAGTCAGACCCTGCGTTTGAACTGGGATTGACGACAGGCACTTTTTTTTTTTCTTTTTTCCAGTATTGCAGGTTGGGCCTCCGTTCAGTTTAGGCCAGTTTTTCATTTGGTTGGTATTTACTGTAACTTTTTTTTTTTTTTTTTTTTTTTGGAGACAGGGTTTTGCTATGTAGTCTGGGCTGGCCTTGAACTCACTATGTAGCCCAGGTTGGTGCCTTGAACTCATGGAAATCCTCCTGCTTCAGCCTCCCAAATGTGGGATTACAGATGCACACCACCACACTTGGCTCTCAAACTATATTCATCAGATATTTTGCGCAGCAGTTATATTTTCGTACAGATTTTTCTTTAGTCTAGCTATTATAAAACTACTTACATTTATCACTATTCACGGACCTTACAGAGTTTAAGAAAATGTTTCCAAAATTTCCAAGTTACAGTGAGCTATGTTACAAAAATCAGCCAATATAATCTAAAATGATTCTCATCTTAATTTGACTAAATCACTCTGTTAATTAGCACCTCCCCTTTGCTTATGAGAACACAAACTATTGTAGCGTGAGCATAAGTAAATTAACTAATTTAGAGTTTGTGTTGGACCTGAAAATCAAGACATACGATCAAATGCAGAAAACCTACATGTGAATACTCTAAGATACCATCTGTTCCTCTCAGAGCTCATGGTTTCTGAAGATCCCCCTTCCTCTTCTTTTCCATCCATCCAGCAATATATATTATCTTACAGATTTTGAGTTAGCATATTGTGCATAGATGATTTGCAGAGATTAATTACTTCTGAGAATCTCAACTCCAATTTCCTAGAAGACAGTATCTGATACAGTTTGTATACAAAATCTGTGGAGTTCAAACCTGGACTCCAGAATCTATTCTTGGGCTATGGAGAAGTATTTCTCAGGGAAGGAAGACAAGTTGAAGACCTCTCCTTTACAAATAAATTAGATCATACAACAGCATTTTAATTTTTGTCTTTTTTAAATTTTTAAATTTTTCATAGTTTGTGTTGGTAGTACATAAAGATGCTCTTTCCCCAAAAACAAGACCTAAAGGGAACATAATCAGCCTTGAAAACTGGAGATCATAAATGCCAGCCCCAATCACCTTGTCTTACCTGCCAGGGTAACCACTGGGCAAGAGAAAATAGTGAAGTATAATTTTCTTCATGACACTTGGCCATCATCATGGCAATGACCAGCACTTATTTTCTGGTTAGGTCTTATTTTCAGAAAAACACCAGGAGTTTGGTACATCATGAGGAGTTGGTACATGTATATAACACACCTTAATTATCTTTTATTTCCCCTTCTTCTCCCCTCGCTCAGCCCTCCACACATCTCTTAGTTCCCTATTTTTTAATGCATTCTAATTCATTATTGAGTTCTTTGGTCTGTGTCCATCATCTTGTCTTCCATATGAAATTATACTGCACAATGTTCTTTGAACTAAAGAAAAATGTACTCACCACATACCGCCACATAATAGAACCAATGACAAGAATTTTTCTATACACTCTTGTATCTTTTGATTCTTTTCCTTTTCTATCCTAACCTTTTAATCGCTTCCTTGTAATTATTTATTTGCTATGTTATTATAATAAAATCAACACCAAGATTTTTGTATGTATGTTTTCCATTCACTTTTACTGCTAACATGCTGTCATTTAGTTGTATTTGTGCCAGCTACTTCAGGTTTTTGTTTTTGAAGGAGAAAGTATACACAGAAATATAAAGAAATCAATCACAATCCCACTAATATATTTTTTTGAAAATCAATGACTCCTTCAAAATTCTGCATAAACTTTTAAAACTTTAGGCTAACTTGTAGCAAAGAAGAGTTACAATTTTACAATACAGAAGAAATATTCACCTATTAACTCTACCATAAAATGGTTTATTAATAATATTCTGATTCATTTTGGTACAATGAGATGTTGTTTCTCAAACACTTTCTGACAAATCCTTCCGTCTTTACTCTGTTTCTGATTTCCTTTCATCTAGCTCATGTTTTTATTCACTAAAATATTTATTGAGTGTCTAATATTTGTGAGGCGCCATTTTGAGAGCAGAGATGGAGCAGAAGCAAAGTCTTCTGGAAATTCCAGCAGTGAAGGACAGCAACAACAGGGAAACAAACCAACCAAACAAAACCCCAGAGAGGGTTAAGTTCGGGGCAGAAAATTAAATGTCAAGAAAGGACAAATCATGCTGGGGAAGAGCCTTTCTGGAGAAGACAAAGCCAAGTAAAGGTTCTGGAGTGTGTTTCTGGAACCTACAATAAGTCTCTGTGACCATAATATGGTGGAAGGGCAGAGTGATGAAGACAAACATGTAGGCAGAGGTCAAACTCTGATAGGCCAGTGTGAACTCATATTCTTAAAATACTGATACTACCTTACAAATATGTATGCCCAAAGTTAGCATTTAAAAATCACTGGGAGGAGTTTTGGTCGTTGGTAGTGTACGCACATGTTTACGTGAATCTTTTTAATCCAGATACAAATCTTTTTAATCTAGACACAAACTTTTTAATCTAGATACAAACTCTTCCACAAACTTGGTGGGAGCTACTGTATTTGGATATCAGAAAGGTGATAATCAAATCTCACCTGAATTTATGCTGATGCATTATAACTGTCAGGAGTTTCTAATGTAAAGATCTAAAGTCTTCATTTTCCAGGTGAATTTTACCGTTGCTATCAACCATACATTTCTTCATTCTAAAGTGATTTTAGAGGCAGAAACTGCACCAACTATACTGCAAGCACAACATAGCAGCAGGACCCAGCATCCATCTTCACAGAGCTGACCACTTAATGAAATTGTAAAAATTACTTTAACTTCCTTAAGGAAATAATAAGAACATCAGTCTTATTATTTCTTCGACTGTTTTTAGTATGTGGAAACCATAAATTCTCTTAAAAAAAAGTTGTTACATAAACTTGGCTTCTTGTACTGGCCTAACCAAAACTGATGCTTCTTTGTCGGAGAACTCCATACCCAGGGCCAGGCAAAAACCATACACCTCCAAAACTGTGTACTATCAGGATCTCTCTAAAAACACCTCTATTTGAAGGCTCATAGTTAACATAGTTATTTGTTGTGGATTGCGGCCGCACACTTAATATTCTTTTCTGACATAGAACATGAGGGTTTTGGACAGTAGTCCTTCTTAAAAACCAAGATACCATGATCGAGTAAAGCAAAAAATATAAACATTTCTGGAAATCTTTAATGGGTATTAAATGATTTTTAAAGATGCTTCAATACAAAAAGATAAGCTTAACTTCATAGTCTACTTTTCTGTAATCAGAAGACAATTTTCCAACAACCTCATATGTTCCATAAGATCCTTATGTACATTCTGGAAATGCTGGGCTTTCTGAACTATGAAATCCCTAGTCAAACATACATACACACCAGCCTCCAAACATCACTGCTTTGTGTATGACAATGATGTTAGTATGCCTGTGTGGGTCTGTTCATCCATGTTCTTAAGTTTTGCTCTATTTTAATTTGTTTTGTACCAAAAGAAACAAATTATTTGGCACAGGGAAAGAATTACCCATTTATTTTTCCCCAAGTGTCAAATTTGAAGGATTTAAGATTCCTAAAAGAATAAACTTACTGTTTCTGGACAAGTATTTTATGTCATCAATAACGAACATATTTCATTAGTCTCATGACTCTTAAAAATATAGACAGACTAATGTGAACATCTGGATAGCATTCAGAGATGAGATTATGAAATCATTAATCATTAATACTACTTTAAATGCAAAATAGTATTAAAGTGTATTTTAATACTCTGCCCTGTATGTGACTAACAACTTATTACCTTTTTATTTAATTAAGTCTCAAATTATATTTTTTCTGTGAAGAAGTACAATATTTAACATTCAACAGTTATCAATATTTAATATTCAACAATACCAGTAAGAGTTAACATTAAAGACTCAGTGGCCTATACACCATGGATGCTATGAAGGATTGTCACATCAATTGAAAGATTGCTATGGAAACAAGTGAAGCCTGAGCGGTAGGGAGTTTGATACTGATACAAAATATTTCATGGTAAATAAATTCCTGTGCACCTGGGAAATCAAATTTTAGTTCAGCCTGCATTTATTATGATACACTAGGACTTATATTTAATGGTTTCAGGATGAGAAAATCATTAAAAATATACTTGTCACATTAGGGGATCATTTAAAGTTACTCCCTCAGGGATTGTTAATAGCAATAAGTTGTAAGACTTTCTCCTACCCTGACCATACACAACATGATTTTCCATAGTTAGAGAATTTAGTGTGTAGAACATTAGCAATGTTGAGGCACGATCCTAAATCATAGTTTCTTCTATCACCGAAAATCCCCCCCAAATAGAAAGTTGTTCTTCTTTCTTTTTTTTTTAATATGTTGAAAATGCCCTCACTTTTTCTTAATCCAGTTTACTTATTGTCGGTCTTCTGCAAGTTTTTAGCACATCTAAAAAGAGAAGGACTAGCCATTAAGTTGCTGAAAAGACTCAACAAATCAAAATGAAAAATCAAAGCCTGAGACCTGAGGCCAAAGAATCAAACCCAAATGAGACTAGATTTTACCAGTAAAAAAAGCCTGAGATTTCTAAAATTCAACACCAAGGTGAAACCGTGTAAGGACATGAGTCTACATTCTATCTTTACATAACTGATCATTCTTAGAGAACTTTTCCTGCTAGAAATCATAATTACACCCATCAGTCACTCTGGGGCAGTATCATCAAGCTCATACTGCACCTGCGTCTCTGCCAATCGCATTGCCACAGAAACCAGGAGGGAGAGAAATTACGCTTCTCAACAGTTCCATCTCGGAGCCTGTGAAAGACTTATTATCTCCATGGCAATCTGCATTTAAGACGGCCATCCAATTTTATCCTTTTTTTAAGTTTATTTTTATGCTTTCATAGAGCACCATCTGAAAAGTAGTTCCTTTAATCAGTTATCCTCCTACCTGTTTACCCCTCTATTACTGTCTTCTTCATAACACAAAACTTTTAAAAATTCTCTTCTGTAATTATTGTCCCCAATTCTCTCATTTTCCCTCAAAGTCGTTCCAATCAGATATGTGCCCTACTCTCCACTAAAACTGTTACTATAATTCTTCAAGGACTGTGACATTTGGAAACACAGTGTTAGTTCTCGGTACTCTACTTATTTGACCTAGCAATGGCGTGCATCACACTAGAACATTCCCTATTGCTGTTCAGAGTGTGTACACTTAGCTCCAAAGGAAGCATCCTGTATTTTCCACCTCTTGGATTGGTGGTCTGCCTCTAAGGAGGGTAGATCCATTGCTCTTTCAACCTCTGAAACGTGGAGTGTCACAGAATTCACTCATTCCCTTCGTGATCTCACTCCAACTCCTGCAGTTCAGCACCATTTATATAATGTATTAGTTTGCTAGGAAGGTCATAACACACAGCCATGGAGCAGACAGCTTAAAAAACATAAATGTTTTCCTCACATTCCTGGTTGCTAGAAGTCAGTGCAATAGCACGTTTGGTTTCTTCCAAGGCCTCTCTCTCTAGCTGCAGCTGTTCTAGCCATGTCCTCATGTGGTCTTTTCTCAGTGTGCGTATCTCTTGTGTCTCCGTGTTAAGTCTAAACCACCTCTTCTAATAGGGACACCTCTCAGACTGGACAAGGGCCTCACTAATGACTCCATTTTTAATTAAATCACCCTTTTAACAGCTCTGTCTCCAAATATATTCTGAAGTACTAAGAATTTCCTCACCTCAATATATGACTTGCAAGGTGACATGATTAATGCCATAATAAATAGCAATTCTGAATTTTACATCCCTAATTCAGCCTTTCTCCAAAAGTTCAGATTCACGTATACAATAGCCTCAACATCTCTCCTTAAGTGTCACAGGGACATCTCAAAATCAGCATGTTCAAAGTTGGGTTCCTCAACTTTCTGTGGCAAAGGCATGCTGCCATGACCATCTCTGTCTTAGGCCACAGATGCTCCATTTTACCTCCATGACTCTGATCCAAGACTTAGAAGTTCTTCCTCAGCCTCTCTTGAATAGCCTGCACCAACCCACCAGCAGTTCATAATATATTCGCAGTCTGACTATTTATCATCCTCTTTGTATCCTCGTCACTGGTATCACCATTAACTCTGTCTGGATTCCTCCAGTTGCTTCCCAGCCCTTCTCTTTCTTGGTCTTTTATAGTTTATTCACAACACAGAAGCTGTAAGTGATCTTTCTAAGGCATAGGGTTGACTATATCACTCTTCTACTTGAAACCCTTGACATTTGATTCAAAATGCCTCGACATTTCACTGAGAATAGAATCAAAACTCCCTGCAGTGGACTGTAAGGGCCTGCCCAAGGTTCGCGCTGCTCCACATCCCACAACTCTCGGACTTTCCTCTATTCCTCTCATGTTTCTTATTACACCTCAGTCAAATGGGCACTTTTAGCCAAATTCTCCTAAAACAAAGCAGCCCTGCTCCTGCTGCAGTGCTTTGTTCCAGCCACTCTTCCATCTGGAAGGTTCTTCTCAGCTGTCTGCTTGGCTACCTCCCTCACCTTCTTCGGACTTAGCTCATAATCTCATTTAATCAATGAGACTGTCACTCACAATTTTATCAACTACTGCTCCTGAGTCCTGCCCATCTCTGTCCCTCTGAACCTGGACTTTTCTGTTCTTGGCATCATTTACCATTTGGGATATCATCTAATTAACTTATTTCTTATATTATTTTTATTGTTTGTCTTCCATATCAAGAATTTAAGCTCTATAATGCAGGGATCTTTGTTCATTTCTGTTGCTGATATATCCAAATTGCCTAAGATAGTGTCTGGAACTCTATAGGTGCTTTATAAATGGCAAGAAAATAAATATACCAATTTTAAAAATGAGCTGAGGACCTGAATAGATATTTTGTAAAAGAAGACATGCAAATGACTAACACGCATGTGAAAAATGCTCAGTGATTACTATCCATCAGGGGAATGCAAATTAAAGCCGCAATGATGTATCATCCCACACCTGCTGGAATTCTTATTATCAAAAAGAGGGAAGATAAAATAGATAAGAATGTAGAGAAAAAGGTTACCTAAAAAACGTGGTGAGAAAGTAAATTAGTACAGCTATCATGGAAGATAGTATGAAGTTACCTCAAAAAACTAATATATGTTTCAGCAATTCTACTATTGAATACATATTTGTGTGTGTGTGTGTGTGTGTGTGTGTTTGCATGTGTGGTGTATTGAAGAGATAAATTAACTTTTATGCTAATTGCAGCATATTCACAATAGCCAAGATAGGGAAGAAATCTAAGTGTCCACCAGCTTGTGAATAGATAAAGAGAATGTGGTGTATATACATAATGCAACACTATTCAGCCATAAAAAGCTAAAGTCTCATCATTTATAATAGTGTGGATGAAACTGGAGGACATTATTTTAAGTGAAACAAGCCAGGCACAGAGAGATAAATCCACATGATGTCATTTATATGTGAAGTTTTAAAAAAAATCAAATTTATAGAAGCAGAGAGTAGAATGATGGTTACAAGAGGCAGGTGTAAGTGTGTGTGGTAGGAGGGGGGCAGGAGGGCTGATGAGATGTTGGCCAAAAGATGCACGTTTCCAGAGAGAGGGAATAAGTTCAAGAGATGTATTGAACACCATGGTAAATACAGTCAGCAGTAGTGTATTATCTAGCAAAATGACTGAAAGAGTAGATTTTAAGTGTTCTCATCACAAAAAAGTAAATATATGAAGTGATGTTTATAATAATTAGATTGATTCAGCCATTTCACAATGTATGCAGGTTTAAAAACATATAGTATACCATAAATATACTCTATGTTTGTCAATCAAATGAATAAATATTTAAATATATGAGGTAATAAATGAATGAATAACCAGCTTCTCCCATGTCCCTTATATTCTTTAACCTCAGATCATTTATTTCTGTAATTTTGAGGTTGAATTCCATATACAATTTCTGTTGTGTATGCCAATGACCAAAATTTTATAACATGATTTTATGGATTTTGCTTAGGAAAAATTACTAAATATATAGTAATCCAACCTTACCCCACACATAAATTTGGTTATTTCAAACATTTTAAAAATTCTTTTAACAAACTGTGCTGATGCATTATATATTCATCGGGAGTCTTGTGACACAGAAATGAGGAAGAATAGTTATCCAAATTGAAGTGTTTGAGGTCTCTGTCAATAGAAGGTTAACGGCAAATGAAGATAAAATGCCTTCAAAATGATCACATAAATCAATGAGCAAATGACTTTGATTGCAACTATGATTTAATTAATTTTAGGGGCACATCTGTTCATTAGTCAAGGTAAAATCTGTAACTGAATTTAAATAGAACGTGGTACCTCAGGAAATCTTACTTTTTTTAAAAGTGAACTTTTTATCAAAGAATAAATAAATAAACATGCCAAAATCATGTACTTATTGCTTGGTGCATTTTCACAAATTCACAACTAGAACTATCATTCAGATCAAGGAGCACAATGTTACAAACACAACAGGTGTCTCCTCAAAGTCCTTGATCCCCCACTGACAACTCCAAGTCCCACCAATAAGCATTATGAATCATCTAAGCTCACAGATTAGTTTTATCTGTGTTTGAGTTTTCCCTAAATGTAAACCTACAGTGTGTACTCTGGAACTTTTCATTCAACATTTTTTGTAGTATTCACTCACATCATCGTGAACTGTCATAGCTTATTTATTCTTTACTGAGCTACAATATACCTTTGGATGGATACAGGCAGAGTTTATTATTATGACATATTTTTCACTGTTTGTAACCATCAGAGATAGAGCTACTCCATATAGTTTTGCATATGTTGTTTGATGATCATTTCTTTTTGAGTGTGTATCGTGAAGGGGTCCTGCTGGTCATAATGTATGCTTATTTTCACTTTCAGCAGTAACAAACAGTTCCCCAAACTGGATGCTCCACTTTGTTATTCCTACCTTCAAAGTATGGCACTTGTTGCTGTTCATTGCCCTCTTCAACACCTAATATTTCTCTCTCCTTCGGTTTGTTTTTCCTGGAGTATCTGTAGTGCTATCACACTAATTTGAAAGCTATAGCTCTTATGGCTTTGAAAGTGAGTTATAGGAGAGATATAGTAAAGTGTACACCTTTTTTTATTAAACTTCATGCATTTTTACATCTATACACATACCTACATGGATCACTATCTTGAATAAGATTTCAAACACATTTCAGGCTCTCTCTTGCCCTTGTTCGGGCAATATTTTTCAAGAAGATACAACTATTCTGAATTTCTTACCATAAATTAGTTCTTCTTGTTCTTGAATTTTGAGCCAGTAGAATCATGTTTTTGTGTCCACAAGGATCATTTGTATGTTGCATGTCACAAGGCTTTGTTCTTATCATTGCTTTGTATTACTACACTATATAAATATACTATGTTGTCCACTCTAGAGTTGACGGATCTTTACACTGAGCAAAGCTGCAATAAATATTCTTGTACATGCCGTTTGCTGTAATTGTTTCTTCTGGATAGACAGATACAGAAATGTAGATGCGTGTGTATGTGTGGAGAGGAGGAAAAGTGGAATTAATAAGTCATATGGTAGGCAGATGTTTAGCCTTGCAAAATACTGCTAGTTTTTCAAAAGATTTTTGTTAATTTATACTCCTATCACCAATGTGTGATAGTTCTGATTGCTCTACAAACCTAATAGCACTACAATCACCACTGCCATTGTTGTATGGCAATATCACAATGTCACACCTGCATCTCCTCCTAACAATGTAGACCAACTTTTCATATGCAAGATAGATGTTTGGATATCCAGCTGTAATGTGCCTGTTCAAGTCTTTTGAGTAATTTCAATTATTTGTTTTAATCTTATTAATATGTAGGGATGCTTTATAAATTCTAGTTACAAGTCCAGTTATTTGTTAGAAGTACTTGTTACAAGTATTTCCCCAAATATGTGACTTTTTCTTCTTTAGTTTAGTAGTGTTTTGATAAGTAGAAGATATTAAATTGAATAAGGTCAGCTTATTAATAATTTCTTTTATGGTTAGTGCTTTTTAAGACCTCTTTAAGAAAAAAATCACTCAAAGATCATAAAGATACTGATTTATATTTTCATCCAGAATCACTGTGCTTTTGCCTTTAAAATTTAAGGATATCATACATAAACAGTTTTGGGGTATGGTATAAAGTAGAAATCCAGGTGTGCTTCTTTCCATAAAGATATCTAATCGACCCAAGATCATTTATTGAGGAAGTTGTCCATTTACCCTTGCCTTGCAGAGTAACTTGTTGTTGAATAGTGTTGCTAGCTCATATTTTCTATTTATTTATTGTTCATATAATTAGTTTTTATCCAACCCTTGTTTTTATAATGGTATTATATAGTCTTCTTTATATTTAAGTTTATTCAACTATAGTATCAAACGTAAATTCGGATAAACCCCAATTTACATTTGATACTATAGTTAATTTACTACACTAATCCCTTATAATGAAGACATTTTGTTTTATAAATTTTCTTTAGCAAGACTTTCAAGTATCAGAATAATTTTTAGAATAAAAAGAAATTCTTAAAACCACTCTTCAAATAAAGCTGTGAAATGCTATGTTGATAGCTTCTGTCAATCACAGTGTTTAACAACATGTCGCTAATATTTAGAAATTCAGATTACCATTTTAGGTTTCTGAACAAAGAGTTTTTCTAGTCAATACCAATCTTGACATTAGAAAATTACAAGGAAGAATGATGCTTATCAGTACTTGTTCAAATTAATTCAGGTTAATTTGTCCCTTTGAAAGTAAAGATGACAATGAAACTCAGAATTTGAGTGATCTCTTAATAGCACAATTGTAAGCAAAGATGAAGTAGGAGCTGCAAAGCCGCCCTGCAGAGGTTTCCCACGAAGGGCAAAGTTAGCAAGACTTATTATTCACTCCTGTGTAATCACAGCACCTCCTATCCTCAGAGAAAACTGTAGGCCTTCAGGGTCAGTTGAATACTGTCAACTATGCCATCCCACTGCCTTCCACATAGGAGATGTCAGGTGGGCTTAAGGAGGAGAGGATACAGTGTATCTTCACAAGGAAGAGCAAAACTCGGATGCTAGAATTTGCTTTACAATATGCTCTCTACAAAGGAGGAAATGATCCAAAGTAAATCCCAGCTCTGATTACAAAATGACTCGTGAGTCTTCATTTTTCATATCACCTAGCATAAAAATGCAAAACAAAGATCGAGTGAATTTCTAAAATTCTTCGTTTCCTTGCTGAAGGGGTGGGATAAGTCAGGGCAAAGTAGGAGTACAGGTGTATCTATCTTTCTTCATCCCAGAGTAAAAAGTGATAGGGTCTTCCATGCCAGGCCCCAGACCAACATTCACACAAGCAATATATCGCTCATATTTTATGATCTAAATTTCAAGAGACACTAGCTAGTTGGCATAAAGCTTCATAGGTATTCTAGCTATATATATAGCTTTCTGTGTAATTTCTGAGCGCCAATAAGGTTGAACATCCATTCCCCCGTCATAATTCTGACTTATGTAACAGTTTTCCCAAATAGATCAATGAAAAAAACTTAAATCACTTTTTCTTAACCCTTTAAAAATCATTTTTTTTCCCTGATCATGGAAGGAAGCAGGACAATCTCAGGGTACTCTGCAATATTAATCCCATTATTAAGGGTAATACCAGTGGAAGCAACAGCAACAATATTTTAGATTTATTTAGTGTTTCCCGTGTGTCATACATTTGTCAAAGAAACACCCACTATTTAATATCTGAAACAAACAGGAAAACGCTATTTTATTACTTGCCATGGAGCAGAAATGTTTTTGTAAAAAATAGTCCAGTAGGAAGATGTGGGACTGTGGGATTGTTGGGTTTTTCCAAATGGGCATAACTAGGGGTTGATTGACCTTTCGCTGTATGTCCAAATTACTGGCGCTAGACTGACTGACTTCTGACTTGCAGGAGTGAAGCTACTGAAGTGAGATTGTTGCTAACTTCCTGACATTTAGCAGCCCAAAGCTACACTGACTGGCTGGGTTTTAGAAGTGAAGTCCCTAAAGCAAGTTGTCATTTCTTATTGAGGACGAGTTTAAACTGGTTCTGTTTATGACTTGTTAATATGGCAAAAAACAGTTTTTTCACAGGAACACACGATATCTTCATTTTCATGGCACTAAATATTATATAGTATAGTAGTTTATGTGTGTTACCTAATTTACCTTTCAAAAAATGCTTCAAGAATACTAATCATTAGAATTTCCATTTTCCTGGTGGGAAAGGAACAAATGAGGGGAGGGGAAAAGGAACAGAGGGACAAGAGAAAGAAGAAATGGAAGCAAAAAATGGAAAGAAAGCTTTTGTAAATAAGGAGGGAGGAGGAGGTGAAGGGAGGGGAGGGGAATGGGAAAAAAAGAAGAACAAGATATATCATGTACAGGTACAAATCCCCTATGATGAATGTTATCACTAGGTACATCTAAAATGTACCATTAAAAAAAAAAAAAAGAAAAGAGAAAAAAAAGAATTTCCACTTTGCTCACAGGAAAAATTCTGCTTGCTCAAAATCACATGTGGCAGGAATCATAAGTGATAGAACTAGGATGCAAAACAATTTTAATCCCAAAAGAATCAGGGTTTATCCGAAGCCAGAGTCTGTGGTCATCCCATAAACAGTAGAGTCCGTGCCGAGTCCTGCCACTTTGCTGGACAGAGACAGAACGCCCATCTGTGCACAGGACACAGCTCACAGCACTCCCTGCCTCCTCCAGCTCACACCCTTGCTGTACTTTACCGCTCTTTGCAGTCCAGGTCCTTTCTCTTGCCAAATTCAAGATGTCATCTGGTAAAGAACTGGTCCGGAATTAGGTCCTTCTCTTCCAAATCCTCTGCTGAAATGTCACAAAAGTCACCAAATTTCATTTGTTGTTGTTGTTGTACTGAGGATTTAACTTTTTGTACTTGATTGAACTCACTTGCTTTACTTCATCTCTGAAAAATTAGATTTGCTTTTG